>JAIVFJ010000271.1:0-82265 GCA_025765615.1 Zopfochytrium polystomum | reverse complement strand
TTCCTTCGTCGTCGCCCTCGTCGTCGCCCTCGTCGTCGCCGTCGTCATCGTTGTAGTAGCTGCTCGGCCCGTATCGGTCTCGGTCGACGGGCCGGCATGGTGGGCTGTGTCCTCGCGACGCTCGAGCTTGCCTCGGTGGCCCCGACCAAGCATGGTGGCGGCGGGCACCTGATGTATTTTCGATAATTTTGGCGAAAGATCGAGCAAGACAGACAGACTGTGAGGGTGCCAGCCAGCCACTGGCCTGCCCAGCCACCAGGGCCAGCAAGGGAGTGACGTGGTCGGTTTCGAGCCATTTGCCACACACAGGAATACACACACACACACACACACACAGATACACACATACACACACACTGGGAGAAGACAGAAAGGGAAAGAAGGAATCGATATGGAGCT
The DNA here is from genome assembly GCA_025765615.1 of Zopfochytrium polystomum. Taxonomy (NCBI): domain Eukaryota; kingdom Fungi; phylum Chytridiomycota; class Chytridiomycetes; order Chytridiales; family Chytridiaceae; genus Zopfochytrium; species Zopfochytrium polystomum. The sequence continues at coordinate 81,866 of JAIVFJ010000271.1, read as the reverse complement.
CGTTGTGGAGGATTGGGACGAGAGGCGTAGGGCGAGACTGCGACGGGGACAATCTCGCCCGACGAGCGAAACCGCCCGGCACAGCGATCGCGCCGGCGAGGATGATGTCCACTCCAGCCGGCCTTATCGAGCTTGGAGTGATGAACATGACCAGTCGGTGCCCGCAACGGAGATGTAGGATGAGGACGAGGAAGCTCTCGACACATCCTGGCACGCAGAGCTGCTCATTTATATGCAGGAGAATGCCCTAATTGAGAGCGTTGACCAAGATTATTCAGCGGTGCACACGGCGGAATGAAATCACGACATTTAATCTGCCCTTCGTTGGTCGCGGCAGTCGCACTTTTACCCAGGTTCTATTTAGCGGGGGATGATCCAGCGGACGATGAAGACGGACCACGTGATGTGGCTGGAGGAACGCATTGGTGCTGGGCGGATGCGCCGAAGAGGACTTGATCTATGAAGGTACGTTATATATTCGTTCATCTTTCGGTTGACCACTCACGAGTCTCTTTCGCCAGAATTGGAAGTTGTGCCCATTGTTGACACCAGGCAAGGCGCCAAACACAGTACCCCTCAAGTGTGCTGGGTCCATGGTACGCTTTAGAAGAGCCACTACTTTCGTCTGCCCAAACCTTTACGACGAGAGAATGGCTGTTGTCAACTCCACGTGGGCGGTCTCCAAGAAATACTCCAACCGTACGCTCATTAGCAACTAAAATGTCTCGTCAACACTTTGATCGAAGTCGAGGGGCGCATTCCTCAGACCGTATCCGAGACTGGGTCGGAACATCCTCGCGTGAGTCTACAGTTGCAAAACTAGTAGTCAAAACTGAATTGACCCCGAATTTATAGACTAGGCGTTCCAACAGTGCGAAAAGCCACTGTTGAATTGATGCAGCGAATACAAAAGCCGCTGGCGGCAGATTTCCGTCCTCAGATTGAATTGGTAAATGACACGGTATTTTCCCCATATTATTGACGGAATTGCCCAGGAGTTCAAACCGACAATCTTCGAGCTTACCCTGACAACTCTGGAGGTTAAGGCCAACTTCCAGTCTGAAGACAACTGTTTGGCGTCTGCCTGCTCCGCGATCGGGCCGTCTGCTTTTCTCCAACGCGAAAAAAGTCATGATACAAGTCAGATGAGAGAAACAAGCTTCGCCGACGTATTTCATCATTGGGGTAAGCATCCGGGTTAATATTACTCTGCTGCGTGTTAACTAAGCAATTTTGAAGAGCGGGAGTCATGTGGAGATGAAGCTATCATGAGCATGTTAGACGAAGCAAGAAGTTCGTTCAAAATTTTAGCAATTGACGCTGTCAATCTAGCTCTCTACCGCGGAATTGATTATCTAGGTAGGCGAGGCTTGGTAGAGAGATCTATTGATGTTTCCACAGAGGAAAGGATTGTTAGCCGTGACACGATGTCGGAGCTTGATGTAGACAAGTCGTGAGTTAGTCGTGACAGCTATGACTCTGCGCTTGTTAAGCCCTTCCTCGTAATTAGCTTCTGCCTAAAGTCGCTCGTTTCAAGTTTCGAATTCAATCTTCACACTCCACCGAAACATTTCGAAGCCACCCTTGACCAAGAAATAAGATTCCTTTATTCTCTTCCGATGCCAGCTTCATTGATGAACGGCGAGCTTCAAATCACATCTGAAGCATTTGATGAGTTTTCCTCCCGCAAAATGCGCGTACCCGATGTAGAACCTCATACCCCTGCACCATTCTTCGCGTCAGACGACGCGTGGTGGAAAGAAGCAGCTGGACTTGGAGGCAAGGTGCCAGGGAAATTAGCCGTCAGAAACAAATCTGGACGCTGCTTATCGTTATTATTACTGGCAGTAGAAGGGCTTGGCGGCGAACCTGTCAGCTTGGACGATTGTTTCACATCATCGGGGTTTGTGCTTTTTTGTTTTGCTTTTTTTTTGTAATGCGCTTGGCGACGTTCTCACGCATCTGTATCGTGTTCCAGCGTGCCCGTCTCGCTTCGGTTGAAGTGGAATCCAATCGCAGCTTTCAGAAGTCAGCTTGAATTACAGGCTGGAGAAGCCATTGACCTTACAGCAAGTCTCACAGAGGCACGGAAACGCGTTCTATCAGAGTTACTCGTTGAGGACTCGGCTGTTCCTCCTACAGTGGAAAAATGGAGAAACTGGGATGTGGCTGCTCATATTGCTGGTAGGCTTGTGGGCACCCTGTTAATCAAAAATCTGATTCTGGGAAAACCAGGGAAACTCTTGGAATGCGCGCCAGAGGGTGAAAAACTTATCAGCAGGTTGTCACCGGTGGGCTGCCTTTTTTTTGAAGAAACGAGGCCGCCAGTCCAGGTCTCTATGGCAAAAGCGGAAGTCTCTCCAATCTTTTTAGATTCTCCGCTCAACTTCGACCCAGGCGAGTCGCCCATTCCAATTCTTTCCAGTGATTCCGAAGATGACGACGCGGCTGGAAGAGCAAAGAAGGCACGGAATGAGATCAGTTGAGACGAGTTACCTTTTAATTTTTTTAGGAATCCGCATTAATCATAGCTTTGAACCAGGCAAGGCCACCTCCAATTCGCTGCCCTTTGCCGCCACCGAAAAGCCACTGCGCTTCTCCGCCGCTTCATGTCTGCATTCGTTCATGAAGCTGCGCGGAAAACAAGTTGCCAACCTCGCGCCAGTGAGCGTGCCGCAAGCCCCCATTGTGGTCCCCGAACTAGGACCGCCGCCTGTTTACGATATCGAATCAGGCGAGGATTTCGAAGGGAGCGGCTTCGCGTCACCGGCGACGCGGCACTTGTACATTATTGGGCCGAAAATAATGAATCTTCCAAGTATTCGCACGGCACTCGAAAATAAGTGGGCTGTCGATGTATTTGAGAGGGAAAACACCGACGGGGCGGATTTCATAATCGATGCCAAGACGTGTGCAATGTAGGTGCCTTTGAATTTTCCAGTCATCTCGGACTCTCCTCACTCGAAAAAAAAAAAAAAAAAAAAAAAAATTTACGCGCCCATTCGGCAAACAACAACAACAACAACAACAGCGTCGTGACCGTCTCAGACATCTCCCACCTCGCCCTCCCCGTCTCGTCCACACCGCCCGTCGCACCAACTCCCTCCTCATCCGCATCCAACTCGCCGCCAACCCTGCCCCAATCGTTAGTGCGACTCTCCCAAAAATACGAAGGCATTTGGATCCTCATCGACACCGCGGCGGCGCCACCGCCGCCACCACCATCTAGCGGCGCACCCGAACGGGCGACGACGACGACAACGACAACGCCCCGCGCGGTGCCGGTGCTCCTATCGCCCCCTGTCCTGCGGCGCGTGGCCGGCCTGTCGGCGTTCGCGCGGGGCGTCGAGCGGGCGGGCGGCGTGAAAGTCGGAATCGTGTGGGTGCGCGGGGCCGCCGAGGTAGCCAGGACTGTGAGGTGCGTTCAGGGGGGGTTTTTTTTTTCTTTTTTTTTTTCCCCTAGAGGCCCCTTGTTTTTTTGGCCAGAAAGCCCTGACGGTTTTGCTTACACTAAGTGCTCTTGCGGGGCTAGAATGATCGGAGACATGACGGGCGACCGGTACGACAGCTGCGGCGGCGACGGCGCCGAGAAGAGAGCCGGTTGGGCCTCAAAGTTGGCGTGGGAGAACAGGCAGTGGGTTTCATTAGAGGAGTCCGTGGTAGGTTGTCCAGGTGCCCCCCCCTTTTTTTGACTATTTTTCTGGCATCCCTCTCGCGAACTGCAGCAGGAAAAGTTCCTCTGCGCGTTCCCTATGTTCAACCCGTTCTCCGCTCAGCTGGTCTTGAGTCAGGTGAGAGGACGAAGGAGGCTATTTCGCAACATGCGCTCAAAGTGGGACAACTTCAATTTTTCCTTAGATGACGCTCGGTGAATTCATACTTGCGACGGACGAGAAACGTCACATAGCGCTCGGCGCCTTCATTCAGCCAAGCAAGCTGGACTGCTTTGCAAAGTGGTGCAGGCAAACGCTGTAGGCGGAAAGAAAAGGGAAAAGAGTGCGCAAACCGCAGGACCGCACAGATAGGGTTTCGCACCGCATCAACCGCGCTTTATTTTTGTTCGCTGCTACTTACGCATCATCCGTTCGAAACCTAGCTCTGCTTTTCCATTGCAAACTTTAATCACTTCCTCCCTGGACCCAAACAAATTAGAACAAGAGTGCGCGTCGAGGCTGCCCAACGACATTCGTCCTCGAGTTTCTTCCATTGTTTTGAAAGAGACTCACGACCTCTTGACGGTTTTCTTAGCCTGATGATTGACAAGAGCGGAGAAAGGAAAGGAGGGAAGGAGAAAGGATGGGTCAAGTTTGTTCGGAAGACTAAGAATAAAATGCGCCAGAAAAAGAGGCTTCTCACCTTGGGCGCGGCCTTCTTCACCGTCCTCTTTGCGGCGGGCTTCTTCTTGGTCGCCTTGACAGTCTTTTTCGCAGACTTCTTCACGGTCGCCTTCTTGCCGGTGGTCTTCTTCTTTGCAGTCTTCGAGGTGGCGCGCTTCTTCGTCTTGGTGGCAGCGCGGCGAGACTTTGACGCAGACCTGCGAGAGGCGGCCTTCTTCACCCTCTTCTTCTTCTTCTTGGGCTTGAGCTTCTGCTGGGTCTCGCGGCGAACGGCGATTACCGCCTTGGAATATCCAAACTCCTAATATGTGAATAAAGCACAGTCGCTTGTAAGAGTCGTGGCCCCCGTCCGAACCGCGTAAAATATTCGTTCAGTATGATGGTGCAAACCTGGTCATACTTGGCCTTAGCAAGATCGTATCGTTGCTTGTTGAGCAGCGCCTGCTTCTCAAAAGGCTGCCAGGAGAAAAAAAGAGAAGAAATTTGAAGTGATGTCAATGAACAAGTCATGTCGAGATTGATCAACGCAACACCGCTCACGAAATACGAACCTCCTTCTCGGCAGCCGAAAGGCTCTTCCAATGTTTGCCGGCGGCCGACGCTTTTTGAGTCATGGTCAACGGCTTCATTTCCTCAGCATAGCGAGGAATCCTGCCCGATGTGGCTGCCTGGGAGAATAAAATGAAGGCCGTCAACGGTCGTTTCGGTCGTGCCGGATCGATGGGGACGGGAAATCTCCTGCGAGATGGGTTGAGCTTCAACAGCGCCCTGCGGACCGCCGACGCGGCGGCGATGTCCACGGCCGTTCGATTTTTTAGGTAGCTGCTGAGCTCCTTGGCATAGCGCTCTTTCTCTTGCTCCTGCTTGTCGGTGTAGGGCTTGGGTTTCGCGAGTGCATCGCATTGGGACGGTAAGTGGGGAAGTCAAAGAGCGAAAGGAAAAAAAGTCAGGTTGCGCGGGAAGATGGGGCTGGGGGAGATGGGGAGGGGGGTGGGACGGGTTGGCGTTTACGACAAAGAACTACAAACCTTCTTCTCCTTTGGGGAAAGCGAGGCCCACGCCTTAGCAGCAGCCTTCATGACCGCGGGCTGGGCGCCCGACCCTGTCAGGCGGGCAAGCTCGGGGTTGCGCTGACGGCCGTCCTTGAAGAAGTCCTTGACGAAAAGCGCAAAAGCGTTGGAAGCGCGTTTGGGAGCGGGCAAGGCAGGGCGGGGAACGGCGCGCATCGTAGCGTTCAATGAGGGCGGGGCGCCTTTTTTTATTTTTTTTTGGAGGGCCTTTGGTCAGCATTGAAAGGAAACGGAACGACGAACAGCGAGAAAGTGCGACGGTCGAACGGGTTGAGTCGCCTCGCACACTCACCAGGGGTCGTCGCGTAGAAAGCAGCGAGGGCGAAGAGACCAGCCATCCGAGAGAAGGAAGCTGGCGTGGCGATGGCCGGAAGGCGCATCGTCGCGAGCTGCGATGCGGAGTGGCGGGCGGACGAAAGAGGTCCGAGGGCGAACATGGTGGATGGATTGGCTGTTCGGCCCTCCCTGTGATTGATTTGATTCTTTTTCTGGACGGGGTTGTGCGGGTCAGAACTGTGGGTCGCTGTCCACTGGCCCCACACCAGACAGCGCAGGAGCAAGCAAGGTCTGGACGCGTCTAGCGCTGGATGCAATGTATCGCGCCGTGGCTGCTGGAAGGACTGGTTTTTCCATTGGGTTGGATGGGTGGGGAAAGTCGCAACACGGGGATGGAAGGGAGAGGGGAGGCGCGGCCACGGAGTTGGTGGGAGCGAGCACGCGTGGGGAAGGGGGATAAGAGAGCAGGAGGGCCCGGCGGCGGCGATGCAGGGCACGGGGAGGCGGGGAGGGGGGGTGGGGGGGTTGTAGGTGGAGGCATCGCGGGGAACGGGGCGTGGGCGTACGGCGTGGGACATGACGCAGCAGCAACTACTCACGTTGCGTGGCGACTTGCGGGCGGCGGCGTCGGAGAACGAGGTGACTTGTCTTAATACCTTGTCCCCCTGTGTTTCCTTAAGCTCTATCTGTCTCTCTCTGCCTCTCGCTGCCTCTCTCTCTCTCTCTCTCTCTCTCTCTCTCTCTCTCTCTCTCCCCTCTATTTTGGTCTCGCTCTGTCTCTGTCCCTCTTCTCTCTCTCTGTCAGTGTCCCACTCTCCTCGTTCGCTCTCTCTCCAAAAAAAGTTGCTCTGCTGTCCAGCTCGCTCACGAGCCACACAATGCAGCCGTGAGGCCCCAGCGCTAAGCAACTCGCCGTAATAAATTCATTATTATTATTATTATTATTATTATTATTATTATTGATTTCCAAGCGCATTTCTGATGAAAACTCAAGCAGCTGCTTTTTTCAGTTTGGCAAAGAGAGCGGTACTGTCTTTTTGCTTGACTGACTTGACTCCAAGTTAGTCCCCGTGTGAGGAGGGTTTGTATTCTATTCATCATCGGGTTTCATCAAGCCCTTCAGTCCTCCCGCTTGCTCCTGCCGCCCGCGCGCCGCCGCTGCGGCCCGTCCTTTCTGGCCGTCCACTCCTGTGATGGAGGCTTTTCGCTGCCACCGCCGCCGCCGCCGGATTGGCCATCGACGCGCTTGAGGTCCACAACAACCTCCTCCTCCTCCGCCTCCGCCTCCGCCTTCGCTTTTTTAGCATCTTTTCCCTTCTTCGCGCCGTGGCCGTGGCCGCCCTTCCAGAACGCCTCCAGCCCGATTCCCACAAACACCACGCCCACCGCCACCCACTGGCCAAAGGCGAGCTGATGGTTGTACAAAAGGACGCTGAGGACAATCGACATCATTTTCCGCGTGACCGTGATCGTGACGGTGGTAACGGCGCCGAACCGCTCGAGCGAGTGGAAGATGAAGCACTGCCCGACGGCGCCACAGAGCCCAAACAGAAGCAGGTCCCACACGACCTGCGTGTGGCGCGCGCAGAACGCGATCGACGCCGCCAGCTCGCCGGTGAACGGGTTCGACGCGACCAGGTACCCCGCCATGAGGACCGACGCGCCGAGGTTCATGTGCAGCATCATGTGCGCACCCGTCAGCGAGCGGTTTTCGTGGAAAATCTTGTCCTGCGTCGAGTTTGTGACGCCGTCCAGGAGGAGGTTGATCGACAGCAGCAGCAGGCCCCACAGCGACTCGAGAAGCGTGCGCGACGCGGCCGCCGCGGCGGCGCGCTTGTGTTTGGCCTTGTCCGATGGGTGGAGCAACATAAAGGCGGAAACGCCGGCCGTGATGAGCGCCACGATCACGTACTTGTACAGCGGGAAGCTTTTGCGGTAGAGGAGCACGTTCATGAGAAGCACCGGCACGAGCTTGCACGACTTGCCGAGGATCATGGTCGGGTAGTCGATGTACTTGAGCGAGGCGTATCCAAACGGCGACGCAAGAACAGAGTACAGCGACAGCTGCGCGAAGCTGAAGACCATGGCACCCCGCGGGAAGTTGGCCGGGAAGCGCCGCAGCTTCAGGTATATGAACGCGACGGTCGAGGCTAGAACCGCCTGCACAAAGTTCATGAAGCTGGGATGCGGAAAGGGTAGGGGGGCAAGCGATCAGCCAATCAGCGCAGGTCAGGCGAGTGTCGCACGCGAGGGGGGGATGGTGATCGCGGGGAACGGAGCAGGCCCCGCCGCTCATTAGTCTATTGTAACCAGAAAGAAGCTCACATGAAGTAGCGGAACTTTGCGCCGCCGTATGCGGTGGTTGTGACCCTCTCCTGCGTGATGCCCCAGGTGAGGAAGAAAGTGTAGATGCCTGCGACGACGATCGCCAGCTCGACATATCGGTTCATGTCTGTTTGTCTGTGCTTCGCTTTTTGTGCGAACAAATTGTTGGCTTCTTTCCGATTCGACAAACCGCAAGACCCTCCTTGCACCCCCACACCACACTGAAATACGCACTCCCACACACACACACACACACACACACACACACACACACCCGCACCCCCACTCCGCACGCACACACACACACACACACACACTCTACAATCCATCTATCTTTCTCTTTTCTCATTCCCCCTTCCCGCTTTCCAGTCATGGCCAACGCCGGTGGCTCAGACTGCTTCGCCGACCCTGACGACTACTACGCCATCCTCAGCATTCCTCCCTACACCGCATCAGAGGAAGTCATCCGCGAGGCGTACATCCGACAGTCACTGCGATGGCACCCGGACAGGAACCCCGACGATCCGTCCGCCGTGGAGCGCTTCCAGATGATCGCGCAGGCGTACTACGTTTTGAGGTGAGGGGGGCTGTGTCTGCTTGGAAACGAGGACCGTGGGGAAACAGCCCTCCCTCGCCTCGTTGCGAAACTGGGCTGCGCTGCTCAGTCGCTCTGTCTCTCTTGATCAATCGCCCCCCCAAACTCAGCGACATCAACCGACGCAACGCGTTCGACAAAGCAAGAAAGTCCAACGAAAAGTACGCGACCGGCGAGGAAAAGGTCAACGCGTCGACCATTTTCGGGTCCGTGTTCGACGAGCTGCTTACGCCAGAGGTTCCGAACCCGTCCACGTTCTGGCAGCCCATCGGCGCCGCGGCGGGCGCGACACTGGGTGAGGAACGAGCCGGGAGGGAACCTCACTACCGTGCGAAAGAAGAATTCTGACAACACCGCGGTGAACCCACAGGCTTCATCTTTGGCAACTTGCCGGGAGCGGTTGGCGGCTACTACGCCGGCGGGCAGCTGGGAAAAATCCGGGACCGAAAGGGCGTGTCGGTGTATGAGGCTTTTACAAAGTTGGCTGTAGAGAAGCGAGCGGAGATTCTCTCCGAACTCTCGGCGAAGCTGTTTAAAACGGCACTGCAGTAGAGTGGACTTTGTAATTTAGAGACTCTGAGCTTTGAGTTGGAGGCCTCATTCAATATACGTGCATGTATGGCAGGTTTAACAACCTTTGGGAAGCGACTATGTGCTAAAGCAAGCGAACTGCAAGACGTGTTGATCACTTACATATTCGAGGCAGTTTTGACAAGACCGAACGATCTGCGGCAAGTGTGCCGGTGATGAGCGAACCCGATGCGAGCGCCGCCGCAGCGGCGGCGAATGCGCTCATTGTTGCAGTCACTGCCGCCGCGTCGCCGGCACCGCTATCATCGAAGCGGCTCAGCTCCACAGACGTAGCCGCGATCATTGGACAGGTCATCGAGGTGGTTCGAACAGACTCCGCCAACGCTCCGACTGTTGTTGCGGGGACCCTCGCTCCCTGCCTCACCCTTGCACTCGCCGACCCTGCACCGGAGCCCAGGATAAACGCCGTCGCACTCATCGAAGAGGTTGTTAACCGAGTTCCCAGTCTTCCACTGGATGTTCGGATAAGCGGTACCGGTTGCCTTTATGAAATCATAATATACTACTAACTATGTCATTGAAGTTCTCCAGCCAGCCATGGATGGCCTGAGCTTGATAATGAAGGACGATGTACTTCCGGTGCTGAAACGGGCAATCTTATGCGCGACCAACTGCTACCAGGCCGTCTTTCGCCTCGTGTCGGTGTTTGTTGGCTTCGTTTGATGCCCAAACGAGCATTAAATGATGATCCTTTTGCAGGTGCACGGCTCACCGCGACGCGAATGTGTGGAAGACGGTAACAAATATCAAGGAGCGAGTGGTCAAATGCGTTGAAATGCGGAACGACGGTATCCGTCCGCACGTCTACAAGTTTTTGCAAACGGTCGCATTAATTCAGTCGCCCCGAGATACTAACCCAGAGGTCTGCTGGAGAAAGTTCGTCCCATTTATTAAACTACCAAACTGACGCCCGACCGCAGGACCCCGAACATGATCTATCGCTCGATATTTGCCCCCACAATCATCCATTCCTTCGGTGGGATGAGCTTCGCTCTCAGTCGGCGGACTGCTTGGCCCTGTTGCTTGCTCAACTCAGATCTTCTACCACGTAGGCGTTAGAACAACTGCGCAAAACTCAATTGCACTGACATCTTGCTTATTTGACGACACCAGCTCAGGCTCATCAATTACGGCTGCCGTCAACGCGTTATTCCCAATAGCAAAGCACAGGGCGTCATATTCTGCAGGAATCATCCCACCACTCCTCGCATGGCCAAGAGATCCACCTCCGCATCTGAGCGCGTTGGAAAAGAAAAGCGTCGAGCGAACTATTCGGACACTACTCCTCGCAATTCTGGGGTAAGCTTCTTTCTGTCGCATCGCCTCACCATCTGCTAAAGCAAAATTCGCTGTTCAGGCTGAAAGCTGAAGAAATTGGGGCTTTCATACCACAGATTTCCGAGCTTCTTATCTACCTTGGGGCTAAAGGTCACGAAGTCGGCAATAAGGTCAGCGCTCGGCGGAAAAGGATGTTGGCCGAATCTGCATCGGGACCTGCAAAGCGTGCACGCATGGACGATGATTCTATGGCCCACATGAGAAATGCCGTGAATTCTCTTCCAGTTGAAGACGTTGTTGAATTGATAATACGCACCGTTGCTAGCACGCCTCCGCATCAGTGGCAAGAATCGCTTCTGGTTTGTGCTTTTCCATCTGTCAGTCATTTTGCGACTAAGTAGGGTGTAGCGTTACGGCAGGTCGCTTTTGGGTCCATTAGAAGCAGCTTCAAAGTTGGAGCCAGCTGTAATGCCGACCATTGTCAGAAGATCCACCAATCGCAAGGATCCACGTCTTGCGCTGCGACCAGAGGAGCCGCCACCCATTGCCCTTCCGCTTTTCCCGCCTGTGGCCACTGTGCCGCAGTTCCCTCAGCCCCCCAATCTGATTGAGCTGCTTGCGGCCGCCGGTATCACCCCCGAAGCTTTTGCAACAGCGCCACTCGAAGTCCAAATACAGTTTCACCAACTTTTGCAGCAACAGCAGCAGCAGCATCAGCAGCAGTTTCTTCAGCTGCAGTTGGCTTTGCGGCAACAAGCCGCCGCCAATGCGTACGCCGTTCAGCCGGCGCCCGTTGCAACGGACAGTGGTGCTTCAACAATACCCCTGCCCCCACCCCCTGCAGTCGTGGCAAAGGTCGAAGAGCCAAATCTAGCCGCGATGTTGCAAGAGCCGGAGTTTAAGCCGTCAGAAGTAACCCTTCCCGTGATGAATGTGGATATCGCGGTGTCGATGCGCGACGCAGCGATTGAACGAATCCTGGAGGTGGAGGACCTGTTCCCGTTACCGACGACGTCATCCACCGCGCTCACGGCAGCAAATTCAACTCCAGGAGCTCCAACCCAGGCTCAAAACTTTGCAGGTTTAGCACCTTTGGATCCGACTGAATCCATGTCAGCCGCCAGGGCAGGGTGGTCACTTGTTGTGATTCGTTTGGTCCGCATGCTGGATGATGAGAACGAGGAGGACGTCAAATCAGACTCTCTCGGTGAACGGCCGCCGCAGACGGCTGAGGTTCTCTTTCGGGAAAAAATGATCGAGTTCTTGCTGGCCGACTTCCCCGCGAGGTTTGCTGTTCATTTGTTTCCCTTGCATTGCCGGCTAAGCATGTTCAGGCAGGAAATGGCGATTCTATGGTTATATGAGGAATTCAAAATGGACTTGGTGCGGGAACGAGCCTCCAACTCGACCGGAATCGAAAAGTCTGAGGAGGACGCTCCTACTGTCAAAAGGCCATTTTCCAGGCGATACCCCTATCTGTTTGGCCGCATCCTGCGTGGGTTGAAAGGCGAAGCAAGGACAGAATCGACGGAGATGGCAAGAGGGCTCGATCCGAAGGATCGGACATTTACAAAGTTTTTGATCGATGCCCCCGAAGTCCTTCCCGATGCCATCAATGACGTGGTACGATCGTACTGCGACGACCCTGACCGGTGACTGGCTATTTTTTGAAGTTGCTCGCATGATCTCAAACGTTTTTGTTAATAGAATGCAGCTCGGCTTATCGACTCTTCGAGACTTAATAAATCTACGTCCTGCAAACCGGAATCAGTGCCTTAATATTCTTTTGTCGTACTGCATACATCCACGTAAGCCGGTCCGGCTATACTTGATCCTGTAGCGCTAATTCATGAACGGACACTCTTCCTATTGATAGACAGGAACACTCGTGCGCACTCCATTGTGATTGCAAAACGGTGGATCGGCCCAGACCATCCAATAATCGGCCCAGTCGTTGAGGCTTTCGCCACGTCGAGTCTCTTGAAGCTCTTGGGGCCTCCTCCCGTCGGGGAAGACGTCGCGGCATCCTCCTCATCCGAGCCAGAAGATGTCAAAGCCGCGCCAGCACAGTCTGCAAAATACAAGCACGTCATGAGCGACTCGACGGAGATGGCGTACGACTCGGTTTTCGAAAACGGCGGCGACGCTGCTGAAAACGGACTAGTGGACGAAGGGGCCGGCGATGATGGGGTGTCCAGCGAAGAGTTGGCAGAGTGGAAAGAGATTGACATTGTTCGGCACATTGAGCTCTACTTTGCTCTCTGTAGTAAAAAGTTTGAGCTTTTGGATCTGTAAGTGTTGCGCAACGTCGTAGTTTGGGGGTTTTTTGCGCCGCGTAATATCTGATAAACGTGCTCAGGCTTTTCCAAAAGTACGGTGAACTTCCTCGATACATTGCGAAAACGGTGTTGACACACATTTACCACCTCATCAAGTCCATGTCGGCATCGTTGGAACGACTTCTTGTACGCTTGAGAGACTTTCCACTGTCGGCTGTGCCACTAGCGAGCCGGATCGTGGGGATCCTTGCCGAAAAGGAGAAACCGCCAACCGGACTCGTTGCAACAGTCATGGACAACTTTAAGAAAAAAGATCTTGATGCCCGCTTTGTTCTCCCGGTTCTTTCCAGTCTGGATAAGGTGCGTTTTTCCATATTTTTGAGCTTTTGGGGTCAGGTTGACTGAAAACTTTGGTATGCTTTTGATCTGCCAATAGCCAACCGTCATCTCCTTAATACCGAAAATCCTGCTCATGCTGGTTGACGGACGGAAAGAGCTCGTTGAAACAACCTTTTTGCGGCTCGTGGAAGACCCGATGGCGAAGGTGGCGGAAGCTTCTGGCGGAGTTATTGCTGCCGCCGATGGCACAACTAGCGGACCTCAGTTGAAGCCAACGGAGCTGCTGTTCCATCTCCATACCCAGGAAGGTGGCTTGGACGTGATCAAGAGGTGTTCCGAAGGTTTGCGGTTGAAAACTAGTTTGCGGAAAACGGGGGAATCGTAAATCCATTAACACAATTTTAATCATCGAATCAGGCATTGAAATCTGCATGAACCAGCCAGAAATCTTCAAGCAAGAGATCCTTGCAGCGGCGATTCAGCAACTAGTGGATCAGCCCAAGATTTCAGTGCTGCTAATGAGGACCGTTTTGCGGAGTCTCAAAGTTTTCCCTGGCCTGAGCGGGTTCGTGACCGGCATGCTAACGCGGCTGGTGTCGAAAAAGATTTGGACGATGCACGCTTGGCTCTGGGAAGGCTTTATTCGTTGCTGCATTGTAAGTAACCCGAAAAAAAAGGAGAGGGGTTCCCGTTACGACGCTAAATAATGACGCTGTGCCATTTGCTATCAGGCGACGGTTCCGTCGTCTCTGTCGGTGATGACGTCGCTTCCCAAAGCCCAGCTCCAGGACATGCTGGCTCGCGCGCCTCAGCTGAAAAAGAGGCTGTTGCAGTACGTGCACGACCTTCCACCGCACATGAAGCTTCGCTCGAAGTACCTTGCGTGGCTCGAGCTGCCGGAGAGGGGGGGGAAAGGGGAGGAGGCAAATCGCGTGGGCGGAGGAGGTCCTGGCGGCGGTGGCGGCGGCGCACGGAGACCCGATGGAGGAGATGAAGGGGCTAACGCGTCGTCGGCGGCGGTCAGGGAGTTTGAGCGCGAAAGGATGATGCGCAGCGGGGGACGAGCGTGAGGAGGAGGTTTGCAACGTGGTGTGGCATATGGTTTCCAAGACAAAAAAATTTAAAAAAAATAAAAAAATAAAAAAATAAAAAAATAAAAAATAAAAAATAAGGGAGATCTGAGTTTGTGAGTGGCTTGGCGCCTTGTTATCGCCGCCGCCGACTCCCCAAAAAAAATGGACCAGCGCTACCCGCCGCCTCTTGTGTCGACGCGGCTCGCATCGTCGTCGTCAACGTCCTCGTCATCGTCGGTCTCGTCGGCCTTCCCGTCGGCGGCGTTCCCATCCACGCCCTTGCCTCCGCAGCCGCCCTTCCCGCAGCCGTTTCCCGCCGGCCCGTCGGTATCGTCGTCGTTCGCCTCGTCGCTGTCGCCGTCGCCCGCCCCGTCGCTACCCACTCAAGCCTCCACACAGTCCGTCATCAATGTCTTTGTCCAGTTTGGCGAGTTCGTTGGCATCGACATCTACCAGCGTGGCTTCTACGCTCTGCGTGCCCGCGTGTACTGTGCCGCCCCCGACCCGGCCGGCCCCGCCCCGCACCTCATCCGGATCGACGCCGTACCCACCGCCGTTTACTTTGACGCCGATCTCCGGAAAGCCTGCCACCACGAGGATCAGCGCACCGGCCGATTCGCACCCACGACGGCAGCCGCCGCGCGATTGGCCACCGCCGCAGCCGCCACCGTCGCGACACCCGCTTCAGCGACAACTACTGTTGCGCCGGGGACCCCCACTGTCGCCTTTGCGCCCATCGGGCCGTCGCCGCTCCGAAAGTCCTCCACCGAGAGCCTCGGCGATGCGATGGTCACCTCGGCCGGCGGCGGCGGCGGCGGCGGCGACGCCGCTTCGACCTTCCCGTCGCGCCAGCAGTTTGTGTTCCCGTCGGCCCTCGCCCACGAGGACGCTTGCCATCGGAAGCACTCGACGTGCACCTGGCACTGCAAGCAGCCAAAGCACTCTTTTGCGGACGCCCGGGCGGATTCTGCGCGGCGACATGGTCAGAACGCCGTGGCGATGCATGGTGGGATGGCGGCGCCTTTGAACAATGTCTTTTGGACACCGACCTTTCGCGTCGAGTACCACAACGAAGCCGTGCTGCTTCAGTGCGGGGTCAATTTTCGATTGGAGGTGGATCTGATGGAGAGTTCCGCGTTAGAAGAGGACAACAGATCCATCTTTTTGGAGGTGGAGTTGTTTTTCACATCGGACGAGCGGTATGGTGTTTTCAGCAAGCTCATTCTGTTCTGTTGGACCAAACCAGCTTTGACCACTTTCACAGGGCGACCCGAAACGAAGCACTCCAGCCTCAGCAGTTTAAGCGTTTCCGCCTCCGCGGCCTCACGGACGTCGGCGAGCTCCAGCGTCCTTCTCACCTCCACTCTCACACGCTTTGTCAGTTCGACGGAGTCTTCTTTTCCACCTGCGACCTGATCGTTTCTGCGGCCTGCCTCGGCTTTCGCTCGAACCATCAGTCCCGCGCCGCAATTGCAGCGGCAAAACGGGCGGCAGAGGCTATGGCTAGCAGCGATTTCGGGTGTGGAACTGGGAACTTTTGGGGCTGGTTGGCGCGCTCGCTGTTCAGGGGCGGCAGAGACAGGTCCATACAGCAGCAACAGCAGCAGCAAAAGCAAGCGCAGTCTTCGGCAAGGGTAGTCAAGTACCTTCTGGAGCCTGCGAAAGTGGAAGAAATGATCCGGGACTCGTCTTCCGTGCGGCTATCGCGTACATCGTTTGATTTCGAGGATGTGGTGGGTCCATTCAACATCGTTGGGTTTTGCGCTTAACAGGCCCTTTTACCTTTCGGTTGTAGCGTTCAGTCTTTGGGTCAGAACAGTTTCAGGTTGAATCGCTCATGTTGGCCATGATCGGAATCGTTCAGCTTCAGTCATCCATAGTTCACGATTTCGCCGTTTTTGGTCTCACACTGCAGTCAGCGCGCGCCACCGTGGACGGACCCTTGAGACTTCTTTCAAGTGACCAAATCCTCAGCTTGCTTTCGTCTGGCCTTGGTCCACGGCGAATGATTGACAGCAGCTCGTTGCGTCGCGATTTGCCTGCTGTTGGCGATGACGGACGGCTGGCGGTTCTTAAAGGCTTTGCAACACTCGTTTCACCGTACTTGAAGGTCAGATTTTCGCCGTGGTTGTTGCTTTACGGCTCGAATGCGCGTATTAAATTGTTGGCGATGGCAGGACGGTTCAAATGAGAAGAGTCTCCGACTAGCAGACATTTGCGATGTTGTGTCCTCGAAGGTATGCAACTTTTCTCAAACGGTATGTGTGACTCACTACGTTTCTAGCTGGACGCTCTTTGGGAAACCTACATTTCGGGATTCGGCCTCGTTTCGCGAAAGTCACTGATATTCATGAGGCAGCAGTCCGGGAAGAAGCTGCTGGCTCGAAAGGAGTTGTATCTGCTGGGACCGGAGCCACTTCTTGGCTATGAGGCCCACCTCGCCAAGTAAGTAAATTGATAATGTGTTGGCGGAACTAAACTGTAATGAAGAATTTGGAGAGCGAACAAAGACGAGTCCTTCCTCAGTGAATGCTCCAACACGCCCCCAGCAATCATTTTCGAGCTGTTGAGAAAAGCAGCGCAGCCAACCGTTTCGTTCGCAGCATCCATTGCCCCAACTGAAGTCCTTTCACCAAACATTCGACGCCTGCGCGCACCAAGTCGAGGTCCTCAATTCCAAATATCCTCTTCACCGGTTCCCTTTGCGGACGTTCGATCCATCGATGACGAAGCGAGTATCCGCGGTATCACCACCGCCAGCGTCTTGTCCGGCGAAGCCTCTGTTATAGTCGCACCCGCAATCACAACGAGAGCCCCGAGCTCATCGTTTGTGAACGTTGGCCCTCGGTTGGACGACATTGAAGTTGCGATCGACAACCTGAGGGGCCGAGGCGCCCCTTCTGTCATCGAAAGGCGGACATCGTTTGTTGGTTCGATTGGCTCGTCGGCGTGGTTCCCCCAAACCGACGTGGCTTCCGTCATTCTGGACCCCGAAACCAAGACGCAAGCGTCAGCGTTCGCGCCCGCGACGCACCTCGTCGTGTTTGTCCACGGACTTCTTGGCTCCGCCTTCGATCTTCGGCAGTATCGGAATCGATCTGCGTTCTGGCGACATTGGATGAATATACCAGATACGGCTTGCGAATTCATGATCTCGTCTGCGAACGAGGACGACACGTTTGCGGATATAGAGGTCCTGGCAGACCGATTGGTTGGAGAGATCATGACATTTATTGAGGAGCAGTCGATTTACGTGGAGCGATTGAGGTTTGTTTGCTTGCGAAATTCAGGCTGATCCCTTCCTGACCTTTTCTCGTTTTCCTTCCTTAGTTTCGTCTGTCACAGTTTAGGGGGTGTGATTGCCAGGTTAGATATAGTTTGCGTCCTGTTGGCCTCAGTTCCACACTGCTAACAATTCTCTAGGTGCGCAGTCTCAAAAGCCGCTATGGAGCCTTTCTGGCCCAAACTATACTCTTTCACATCGCTCGCAAGCCCCCACCTCTCATTGGCACTTCATAACAATAGCCTCCTAAATTCTTGTAAGCAGTTTGCGATTTTTTCCTCTTCTTATATATCGTTTTTCCTCCATTGTCTCCCAAATCTAGTCATTGGCTTCTACCAGGTGATCGACAAATCAAAGTGCCTCGACCAACTCTACATGAAGGACCACCACGACCCACGCCAGACTCTCCTCTACCGCCTGTCTTGCCTTCGAGAAGGCGGCCTCGGCCACTTCAAGTTTGTCCGTTTGCTGGCGTCGCCGCAGGACGGTTACGTCAACGCCGGGTCGGCGCTAGCTGTCGGAGAAGGCCGTCCCAAACGGTGGACGTCGCCCATGTCCTGCCGCAGCGAAGACGAAGAGGTCGACTTTGAATCGTCGCCGACCGACGTGATGGACTTTGTCGGTGGGAACCCGTCGGCGCCGGCGCAGACGCGGAGAATCTACCAGGAGATGGTGGCCAACTTTGAGGCGCAGCTGGCGTCGGGGCTTGTCGGCGCCTCGACCTCGTCGTCGACGACGATGCCGACCGCGGCGACGGCGTCGACGACCACGACGACTACAACCCCGGCGGCGGCGGCTGGGTCCGCTGCGCAGGTCACGAGGGTCGAAAAGTTTCTGGTGCTGTTTGGAAGCGTGCATCGCAGCAGCGGGTGGGATGTGGTGCGGCGTAGGGGCCACGTTGCGATGCTTGAGGACTCGGCTTTTATAGAAATGCTCGTATTTATTAACAAGCTCCACCTATGATTCGTTTGCGCAGCGGTGGCGCCATCCTCTTCTTTTCCGCAAGGGAGGTTGGGCGCATTCTGCGCTCGAAAGAGCTTTTCTGCCTTCGATTTACCCCCACTTCCCCCCGCTTTTCGTATTCTACTTTTCACTGTCTGTTGTGAGATAACATTGTTGTTGTTGCTGATTTTGTGCAATGTGTGAACATATATCTCGTCGCTGAAGTATCTCACCCGAGCTGACCGTTCTTTGGCATTGCACTCCCAACGTCGGATCTGCGGCGATTGACATTACGCTCCCCCATCTCCCCTCTTCCACTCCCCACTCCCACTCTCCCCCCACCTCCTTGACGGTGAGAGACGTCGTCACTCCCCACTCCCACTCTCCCCCCACCTCCTTGACGGTGAGAGACGTCGTCAGGGCGCAGTGTGCAGCGCTGGTCTTCTGCAAGATGGACATGGAGGGCGTTGAGTGGTCATGCAGGTGCGTGAGTAGCGTGCTTCTGCCAAACTACTGTTGGGTTGGTGAACTTCTATGCTCCCCAAAATATTATTTCTTGACCCAAATGCCTGGATTGTTTAAGAAAAGTCCGAGAGGATATCCCAAAGAGCTATCTCAGCTTGCTATCCCAAGGGTTTCGCCAGTCAGTGATGGGCTGGAATACTCTACCAAAAAAACGTTAGTGTAGGTGTGCTGGAATAAATCTTCATTCTCAGACAGCATTTCCGAGCACATCATATGAAATTCAGCATCAAAATATTCATTCACTCTTCCTCTTTGCAGGCGGTATGCCCCATGTGGCGATTGGTTATCATTTGCGGTGTTAGTGACATAGGAAAGAGAGGTTGAGGAAGGCCAAAAAAAAAAAAAGAAAAATTTCACTTGAGAGGGGTCCTTGGGGAAGTTGGTAGGCCTCTTTTTTTTTTTTTTTTTTTTTTTTTTGTGACCCCATTATCTCAGGTGAAGTCCAACGTCAAAATCCTATTTTTCTAAGCATGAGGTTTGCACTTTGCAGTCTTCAAACCTAAAATATTGAGACATTACTCGCATTGCAGACAGCTACTTGTTTAGCTACGCCTACTGTCAGAACATGGCAGGACAAGGCAAGGCAAGGTAGAGAAGGAACTGAGAGGAGTGATGATTGTTTTGGAAACAATAATTCACTTGAGGGATGGGACAGGTCCCCCATCCCCCTTTTATACCTTTTGAGAGTCTTCCTTGTCAAGACTCAAAGAAAGTTCCAGAAAGAGCAATTAGTAATACAATGATACCAATGATACCAATGACAACAAGACAAGTCAGGAAAGCAAAGAAGGTTCCAGAAGGTTCCACAAGGTTCCATGAAGGAATGTTCTAGAAGGTTCCAGAGGTTCCAGAAGGTTCCATGAAGGAATATTCTAGAAGTTCCAGAGGTTTCCAGAGGGTGATTCATAACACCTACCACAACATATGTGTGAACAGTCTACTCTGAGTGAGTGAGTACTTTGATCTCGCTTGATCTCGCTCCTTATTACTCTGTCGCCTCATGAAAAATCAAGCCAAAAGGAGAAACGCTTATGCTGTGGCAGAGTATGGATATTTCATGGACTAGGCAAAGTTGTAGGGTCAAAACACACCCCCTAGTCAACAGTCCAATAAAGTTAGTTGTAGTATGTTATTCGCTTTCCCTCCTGGATCTCCAAGGGAAACTCAAAAGAAAAAGGAAACACCGCAGCCACGCCAAGTGCGGCCCCAACCAATCGAGGAACAAGAAGCGCAAGACCCGAGATCCCCTGAACCCCGGGCGGCCCGTCGACCTGCGACCGAACGCACCCTCTTCCGCGCGTAGTCATCCCGCCTAGATCTGTCTGACAATGTTCTCCAATTACAAAACAATCCCTGGAACCACAAATAGAGTAGTGTGCCAAGAAGTTGTCAGGCAAAGCGTTTTCCAAGTTCGCGACCCAGCAATCCAAGCCAAGGCCCGGTCGCCGCTGACACACACACACACACACACACACACACACACACACACACACACACACACACACACACACACACACACACACGCACGCACACACACATTCATTCAATTCGGCCACCACCTCCAAAGCTCTTTCTGGATAATACGCTCAATCGTCGCTCACCCATTCGGAATCATCCTCCAGATCAGACCCGTCGTCCAGCCTTTCCCTGATCCACTGCTCGACGCGCAGTCTCTTTGCGTCAGGGCAGTTCTCCTTCCACCACGCGACCACGGGGCGCGGCACGGAGTGGATCGACCACTGCGTAAACTTGAGCTCGAGCCCACTGTCCCTCCACCAGCGCAGCGTGTCGACGCGGCCGTTCTCGCTCGCCGAGTCGACGGCGGCGAGGCCGTACTTGAGCGGGAGGCCGCTGCAGTCCCTCCACCACCGCAGGACGGCGACGTGGCCCTCGGCGCTCGCGCGGTTGACCGCCTTTTGCGAGTACTTGAGCGCGAGCCCGCTGTCACGCCACCACTGCAGCGACGCGACGCACCCCGCCGCGCTCGCGTCGTCCACGGCGCGGTCCGTGTACTTGAGCGGGTGCCCGCTGTCCTTCCACCACTGCAGGACGCCCACTTCGCCGCGCGCCGACGCGTCATCGACGGCGTCGGTCGTGTAGGGTAGCGGCGGTGCGGCTTCGCGCCGCAGCCACTCGAGCGCTGCAACGTGTCCGTCGCGGCTGGCGGTGTCGACGCTCGCGGCGGAGCAGGCGAGCCGCAGCCCGCTGTCCTTCCACCAGCGGAGCACGGCGACGTGCCCGTGCGCGACGGCTTCGTCCGGGTCGCAGCGCTGGAGGTGGTCCGCGCCGATTTCGCGGAGGAGCAGGCTGAGGGTGTCGACATTGCCGCACGCGCATGCCTTGGCGACCTCGGCCTCGAGCCCGACGAGGTCGAGGCCGCTGTCGCGCCACCACCGCAGGACATGCGCGTGGCGGCGCTTGACGGCTACTGTGAGGGCGCGTTCAGTGTATCGGAAGTCGAGGCCTCTGCCGTTGGTGTTGGTGTTGGTGCTGGCACTGGTGCTTCCGCTCCATTTCGGACGGGCAGCGCGTGCCCACCAGTCCAGGACGTGGACGTGGCCGTTCTCGCTTGCGAGATCGACGGCCAAACACGAGTAGCGCAGAGTGAGGCCGCTGTCCATCCACCACTGGAGCACGGGCAGGTGGCCGAGAGCGCTGGCGTTATCCAGTGCCGTGCGATTGTAGACGAGCTTGAGGCCGCTTCGTTCGTGCCACCATCGAAGCAGAGCGACGCTGCCCGCACGGGATGCGTGGGCGAGCGCGGCAGCGCTGTAGCGGGGCGGGGAGAGGAGGGTATAATGATCGCGGAGCAGGTCGAGGAGCTCGAGACCGCCGCGCGCCGTGGCGGTGTCGAGGGCGAACGGGTAGGCGTCGCAATACGCCTGCATCTGCGCCGGACGCAGGCGGGCCACGGTCGCGAGGTGGAAGCGGGAGAGTCCGCGGAGGTAGGCGCACACGACGGGAGCGATTTCCGGTGGGAGACGGCAGTAAATGCGCATTCGTTGTTGCTGCTGCTGTTGCAGCCGCAGCTGCGGGTTGTGATGGCCCATCTGGCTGTCGTCTCGCCCGGCGGTGTCGTCGTCGTCGTCGTCGTCGTCGTCGTAGTCTCGGCGTCAAGGAATGTGTGTGTCACGTGAGTCAACTCATTTCTGAGCAAAAGAGAAAGTGAGACAACTTGCCCTTATCTTCGACTCAGTATCGGGGGTCATGGCGATGATGATGCCACGATGGCTGCTCAATGGATAAAAGTACTTGATTTGAAGGTGGCCCTTAGAAAGAGGAAATTACGCTTCAAAAGTGAGGAATGAGTTGTTGGAGGGAGAGCGGAAAGAGCATGTAGCCAAGAGCTGGTATTCTGAATGTTGGTTCAATGACCGACGAACGTCTGGTCAACGCTCTGCAAAAGGCGTCTCGAACGGGTCGGCTGAAGGGAAGCCCCCGTTTGCACCGCACGCATCAAACGTGAGACCGCTTTCACGGTGCAAGGAAAGGGCATAAGGCGGGTAGGAGCATACGAGAGATATGGGGAGTTGGGGGGGAAGGTTTGGGGAGTTGGGGGGAAAGGGTTCTTCTTCGAAATCTCTCCATCGAACGAGGAGGGACGGCAACAAACAGAATAAGCCAGTTCCATGGATTGATTGAATTAGGCTGGCGCGGCCATCCTCAGCCGCTGGAAAGGGGGATGGGAGGCGGCCCCGACGCGTGGGGAGTGTGGCGCACAATTCTTCGTGCCTTATTCTTGAGGGGACGATTTGAACCACAGTTGTAGACCGATGCATTCCACATAGCAAGAAATATAGCTGGAAACCAGACGAGAGTGAAAAAAGGAAAGTAAAACTGTGTACCCCAGCATCACCACGTGCTCGGCTTCAATCATATTCGGTATTGCAGACGAAGCCGAAAAAGCGAAAGATTGGACGGCAGTTTTCCACATGTCAGGATTCGAGTTTCGGGTGCGGGCAACGAGAGCTGAAAGCCTCGAATGCTAGTATGGTCTGACGGCGCGAAATGGGCGTTTATCTACGCCAGACTGCCCGAGTCAGCGCCGCTGTGACACTTAGTGTTGGACCGATTTGCCGTCCCGGTGGAAGCACAAATAGATTTTACTGGGCCGGCGGTGGGAGACGTGATCGGCTGGATCGAATTTTGTTTGTTTTTTTTTTTTTTTTTTTGTCTCTCTTTCAGGCGTTCGCGCACAACAGGTAAAAGCGAAAACGACGCTGTACCGGAGATACGTGCAAATAAGTCGCGACGATAAGTAATAGTGGCATTCTTCCGGCAGCGTAGTTTCATGTCGAAAGCCAGGAAACAACTTCCATGTGTTGACCAGAGAAACTTCGTCCAACGATCTGCTTCGCGCTGCAAATTAGATAAATATATGATGAGCGCGTCAATGCTACTTGCGTAGATATGACTAGTGCTACTGCAGCTTCTACTACTGCTTTCCCAGCCACTCAACAAGACTTTGCGACGGATAGACCTCTCTCTGCGAATTTTTCTTATCAAATGGGAAATGACTTTGAGGGAGGCTGGGGGCTCAACGGAGTTGGCGCAAACCAACCTTGAGGGCTGATCTTGTACGAGGGTACTGACAGTTTCGAGGCTTCCTCTTCGATCGCCGCAACGCCAACAGATCCTGTCGGCTTGATGCTGGGGCTAAAAGCCTCGATTAAGCTGGACGGAAAGCAGGACGATTAGCCTAATTTCCAATGCAACAATCGTCTATAGCACGTCTAGCGGCAGCCATATGTAAATTATACGTAACAGGAGGCCCAGTTGTCGGCACACAACACAAAGAAAGATTGTATATGCATCGGAGAAAGTTGCAGTTCTATTGATCATCGGATCGTCGAAAGAGCGACTTTTCAGTAAGACCACATCCATGAGCTCGTCAAAGCTTCTCCCTCTTCACTTGTGTAGATGAGGCTGGTGTTACTGCTGCTACTGCCACTCCTGCTTTCTCAGCCGCTTGCCTATTGTCTTCTGCTGAAGTGGCCTCGGCTGTGCTGGTTGCCCGCAGCAAGACTTTCCGGCGGAGAGATCCCTGGCGGCGGATCCTCCAAGTTTTACAGGAATGGCTTTAGAGGGATTCTGGAGATGATGGGTTCGTCGGACAGGACGAATACGAACCAACCTCGGAGGCGGATTTGCACCGAGGGGAGGGCTCCTTCAAGGGCTCCTCCTGGAGCGCCACAACTCCCTAATGGAACACCGGCAGATTCTGCTGGTTTTACGGTAACGGCCTCAACCTGGCCTATAGCAACATAAAAAGCACCACCCGAAAGCTTGCAGTCCCACAAAAGCTCCGCTCCACTTCTTAACCACTCACCTCGGAGAGAGAGAGGGAGAGAGGGAGAGAGGGAGAGAGAACACGGCCGCCGCTGCCCCTCCCTCTCCGTCCACCATTATGCTTTATGAGCTCCACATTACAACAACCAATTTCTAAGCCAGCCGCAGCCGTGCGTTTATTGATTATAAACGATTGCACTTCCATCCACCACCGCATTCTACCGCCAGAACTTCTAAACATTTAGTAGATCCTGCAGAGGGCATGCTTCGTCCTTGGAGGCGGCCACTGCGTTAGTTGAAGGGGCCGGGCAAGACGAAAGGTTTCAAGATTGAGGCGGTCACAGAGGCGAATGACGGCAAGGCGACCTACGAATAGGGTCTTCTCAGTCGTGCGGAAAGAGCGTGATGGCCTTGAGTTCGCTCGGCAAGAGGCGTCTCGAACGCGTCGGCTGAGGTAAGCCTCTGATTTTGCGGCACGCATCAAACGTGAGGCCGCTCTCGCGGAGCAAGGAAATGAAGGAAGGCAAACGGGTGGTGCATGTAAGGATGAGTGGGCGAACGGTTCTTCTTCGCTATCCAGCGAACCGGGAAGGACAGCGAGAAACATAGTAAGCACGGCCAATCTCATGAATAGAAATAGGCTGGCTTGATCCTTGGGGTGGCGGGCAACGGCGGTCTTTTTTGCATTTTGCCCAGACTGTCCAGCTACTACGCACACAACCATCTATCCTCCATCTCCTTACCGTCCCGTATTTACCTGTTCATTGTGAAGTTTATTCTACTCTTGCCGTGCTTCGGTTTACGTGCGAAGGAAGTGTCCCACCGAGCGTTCAAAATTCAGTGGTTCCTCAGGACCGAAACTCTCTTTGGTTGGACCAAATTGTCTTATCTTGGGGATTGGGAAAACTCGCGACCCACCATGTCAAGCACCATCATCGACGATCTGAGGCTGCCGCCTTTCTTCCCACTCAAGCTTCGCAAGGTAAAAACACCCGCGAAACGCCAACTGCACGCGCACGGTCGAACTCGACCCTCTTTGCAATCGGGGCACGGCTGTGCCAGTTGGATCTCTCGCGATCGTTCACGTTCCATCTAATGAGCACCCGATTTCCCCATCCCAATTTCGCGTGTGGATTAGTGCGCAGATGTTTCCGACGCCTTCTTCAACTGCTTCAACGCCAACTCCATTCCAAACGGCGTAAGTCGAATTTAAGACCGAACAGTGCGGAGGAGCTTTCGGAGGAAGTAATTTTCTGTGACTGCTTTGACAACAATATACTAACAGGAGAGCGATGTCGGACGGAAAGCCTTGCTGACTTGCTCGGAGCAGCTCAAGCTGTACACTGCGTGTATGGAGAAGCATAAGAGCAAGCTGCGGTGAGAGGTTGGTCGGGTGGGGAAACGGCCCGGTTGCGGGTCTCAATCTAATTAAAGGGTCGGCTACAACACAAGCAATAAAAAAAAAAAAAAAAGCAAGATTGAGCTCCAATCGGGAGTACCCAAAGTGAGAAAAAGAAGGGACCGTGCAGCAACACAACAGCAAAGAAGAAGGACGGGGCATATGAGTGGGCCTATTTGGTCAGGTGTGCATTTAGAGCTTTGCATGCATCTATTTGATTGTCAGAGTTGAGGAAAGCACCTTAGCAGGGAACCCGAGCACATTGTGCAAGATTAAAGCCTTACCCTCGAATCCCGTTATGTACTCGGACTTTATGCCGTTGGACTCCAGCACCTTGTCTCCGACCGGAGATCCGATGAAATAACCCGGCTCCTTCGAAGCCACGATCACCCTCTCCACCTTCATCTCGACCAGCCGCTCCGCGCACGGTTTGTTCCCCGACAGCCGCTGCGCGCACGGCTCCATCGTCGTGTACATCCAGAACCTCGGCGGCGCGCCGCCCGTCGCCGCTCCCAGCTCCGACGCCGTGATGCACGCCGGCGAGGCCACGCCGGTGGCGACAGCGGCTGCCGCCGACTGGCACTCTGCGAACTTTAGGATGCAGCACTCCTCCGCGTGAGTGTTGCCCGGGATTTCCCGCGAGAAGCCTGTGGCGACGAGGGACGGGGTCGCGGCGAGGGCGGCGGAAAGTGGGGGCGGCGAGGCGGGTGGGGAGGCGGGGTTTGCGGGGACGGAGGGTTGTGGCGGTAGTGGGGACGGGGGCGCGAGGACCAGCACGGCGCCGACGCAGTACCCGGTCGAGACGGGCACCGAGAGCCGACCTTGCTCGATCGCCAGGGCCATCATCTGGCGGTCAAAGGCGTCCCGGTCGAAAGTCATGGTCGTTGGGTGCGTCGACTCAGGGAGGGCTGTTTTTGTTCGACGACGTCTCGGGAGATCGTCGGCGATCGTCGGACTGGAATTAGAAATGGGGTGGGGTTCGTGTCCGCCTGTGTTCGGCTCCTCATCGTTTCTCTCTGCCTGTCTGTCTCTGTCTCACT
Source organism: Zopfochytrium polystomum (assembly GCA_025765615.1). NCBI lineage: Eukaryota > Fungi > Chytridiomycota > Chytridiomycetes > Chytridiales > Chytridiaceae > Zopfochytrium > Zopfochytrium polystomum. Next base: position 55,225 of record JAIVFJ010000271.1, on the reverse strand, counting down.
CTCTCTCACTCTCTCTCTCTCTCTCTCTCTCTCTCTCTCTCTGTCTGAGTCTGTGTCTGTCTCTCTCACTGTCTTCTGAGTCTATTCTTGGATCGCCTTGGAGCAATTGGGCCTTCCAAACGATGGTATCTTCGTATTGAATTGATTAACCGGGAAGTCACTCCCATTTGGTGTCTGGGTGCGCCTTGTACGCGTCGTACTCGGCCCGGTTGAAGTAACTGATCTCCGTCTCGTGCTCTGAAATAAAAGAGAAAAAGAAGGGAGCGAACGGGTGGGAAGGGCAAGGGCACCACCGCAGAGCATTCCACGGCGGAAACATAACGGAGTTAGAATTCGTGTCGCCGTATTGCGACTTGAACGCAGCTGCAACTCAAATAGACCCAAACTTCAAAAAATGTGGCAATAAGACCCACCTACTCCCAGCTCGGCAAGCGTCTTCGAGTCGTCGAAGAACCAGTCTTCGTCGTGATCGAGGTTGATGATAAGGTTTGAGGTCTGGATCGAAAAGAAGAACATCCAGACAATTGCGTGAGTGTCATCGATGTTGCCGTCAAGTGTGTAAACTGACCTTTGCGCCGTGGGCTTTCATGTATAGTTTCAGTGAATCTGCAAAAGAAAATGTTTAAATGGCTTAAACAAGCGTCTGGTGGTAATAAGTTGGAAAGACTCACCAAACTGGTTCTTCAGGTAGGGCTTGTATCCAGACTCTGTTCTTATTTCTTGAACGTTTCAGGGTTTACGGTGTGTCAGCGACAGACAAATGGTCCTGGCGGCGTGCATGTCACACACGAACACACCACATCCCATCGAAAAAAGGCAAAAACGAGAGCCTGTGATGGATTACGTCCCGTGCGAACTCACTTTGTTGCACCATCTCCTTGAGCTGTCCTGCCGTCATGGATTCCGGATGGATATGCTTGAGGATGACGTTTTTGAAGTTTCGGTACTCGAACGATTTGATCAGGCGGACAGTGATGACGATGCCGCCCTCATCTGGAACGGTGGTAGAGGCATCCGAAGGCGCCATTGGTGTTGTGCACGCTGGCTGCTGCTCGGTTGACGGTTGCTGCGCGCTGGCTGCGTCGTGTTGAAGTTCTCAGGTCCTGCGCTGCAGAAGGCAGGGTTTGTCGATTTCTTCGATGCAATTCCAAACGTGCTTGTGACTAGTTCGCGACAAATATCTGCAATGGCCCAATCCCCCGTCCTCGCGACTTCGGCGGCGGCAGCAACCTCCCCAGTCTCGCCAGACGGAAAGCGGCTTCAGCGCGCGTTGATAGATCAGAAGCTGCTTAAGACAGGCGAGAAAGACAAGTGCGATTCTGCTTATGCATCTGTTTCTCCTGAGCCTGAACACAAGGAGAACATTAACGCCTCTGCAACAGGTTGAAGGAACTGCTCCGGTCGAAACTTATCGAAGTGGGCTGGCGCGATGAGGTGAAGCAGCATATCAAAGGTGGGAACCTTGTGCATCGGGTCGGGGTCATTGCTTCTTCAGCTTGTTCATTGTGAACCTCTGTTTAGATGTCTTGAAAGCGAAGGGCCTTGAACAAGTCACTGTGGATGATCTTATCGCTGAAGTTGGGCCAAAAGCGCGAGGTACGGACGTTGGCAAACTCTCTGCACCCCACCTAATCGCGCCTTTCCGCTCTTTTGAAATCGCGCTACCTCCGTTACTGCAGCCATAGTTCCAGAGCACATCAAACTGGAAATGCTTCAACGGATACGCAAGGCATTGACAGACCCTGAGTAACAGTGCGGAAGCTCACACCTTCCCCTATCGTTCAAGCCGTTCGCACTTTTCTCCACCTCGCATTTCCCGGTCGTGACGACGGTCCTATTATTTCCTCCTACTTGAACTCATTATCTTCATAATTGCGTTCGGACTGCTTTGGTGGTATGCGCGAGGGCAGAGCGATCTTCGCCCCCACGCTAGGCTGGTTTCAAGCCAAAGCCTCTGCAGGTCCTCTCCGTTACTCCGTCTTGAATACATGAACCATCGACCGACGTCGTCGTCGTTAACGTCCTTTTCTCAATTGAAAACCGCCTTGACGATTTTGTTGTGATTTTCTCAAACTTGTTCGGGTCCTTGTTTTGACGCCGGCTCAAAAGAAGCAAAACCCCCCTCCTCCCACACACAGTCAACACAACTCACAGACGGCGCTTCCCTCCTCGCAGTATCGCAGCAGCCTTTCAGCAAAAGGCGACCCCATCCGGAGGGAGGGAGGATGGATCCGCAGGCCCAGCAGCAGGCGGTCCATTTCTCCAACAACAACAACAACAACAACAACAGCAACAACAGCAACGGCGGCAGCAATAACACTCAGCAGTCGCCGCCACCGCAACTTCAGCAACAGCAGTACTCCCTGCCAGGCGTCCTTCACTTTCTTCAGGTCGAATGGCGCAGATTCGAACGCGAGCGGAACGAATGGGAACTGGAAAGAGCTGACATGAAGGTGACCACCTCCCCCCTGCACGAAACCCAATGCCGGCGGCGATCTCGTTTGCGTGCGCCGTCGCGTTTTCAAGTAATGGATCAGCCGCCCGCCGCAGGATCTGGGCTCCGGCGACGCGTTGCTCAATGCTTTGTTCCGCCTAAGCCGTGCCTCCTCCCCCCCCACTTCCGATCTTGCCCTCTTACGTCACCGAGATCGCCCGCAAAGCACACTCATTGAGTCCTTTTTACGTACTTGCCCGCTACCTACCCTGCATTAGGCCAGACTGTCGTTCCTCGAAGGCGAACGGAGAGGAATGGAGAACTCGAAGGCCGATCTGATGCGGCGAGTGAAGATGCTTGAGTTTGCACTTCGGCAGGAACGGTAACGAGCACTGGATTTGTTTTGTGCGTTCATGTGTTTGACGATCTGCTAACGTGATGTCCACCCACGTCGATCGGCAGTGGCAAGTACCTTTCCCTTCAAAATGCGACGAAAGGAGCCGTGCCATCCAGCAGCGACACAAGCGAAACCAAAATGAACACAACATTCTCACCATCTCAGTCGCCGGAGCCTGAACAGCCCTCGGATTCTGGTGGTGATTCCTTTGCTCATCTTGTTCCCGGATCTGTCGTCCGCGAAGGTCAGCAACTGATTCGTTCGTCCGATTCTTTGGATTTCCGGCCACCCACTCCCCTCGCAAACAAATACTAGGTTTGAACGGTGCTCCTCATGTTCCAAGCTATACCCCTGGCCCCCTCATGATGTACTCGAAGGGTGTCGGAAACATCAGAACTCGAGAGTTGTTAAAAAAGTAAGTTTCGCGCAACTTCAACCATTGCTGCGAATTAACAATTACCGTGAAAGCTATTTGCGAGAGGCCAACTACCTGCTCGCCCACTCGGGATATTCAGGATCCACACCATCGCCCCGCTTCCCCAACCGCCAACCTTCCGATACTTCCATTGCCAACGATCCTGTTATATCGAAACGAAGTTCAAAGAATGTTCTTGTCGAAGAAGTCGTTCAGCCCAGTTCCAACAGCGTTGTCGTCCGGGAGGAAAGCAATAATCCCCCAAAAGCAAGCGCGCCCGTGCAGATTTTGAAGCGGGCACCATCGTCTGAGGAGTTTCCTTCGGTCGGGAGCAATCCGTCTCCGTCACCGAACACAGACGCCGGGCGGAAGCGGCGGACACCGTCAAAGCAACGAAAAGGGTCAATTCAGGCTGGACCAGCGGACTTTATGGACCAAGACAGCGGGTGTGTGTGAAGCTGATATTGGAACTATAACGACCACGAACTAATCAATTCTCTGTTTTTTCAGAGTCCCCACCGTTCCGGAAACATCAGCGGAAGGTTTGGCTTGCCATTATTGTTTTCGAGAGCCGTAGCCTTACCCTTAGTAGTTGCTTCGGTGGAGGATGAGGAGACCAGGGACTCAAATGTTCTTGCTCCAGTAAGAAAGCTTCGCCCGTTCTCGTTCGGTATCCTGAAATCCCTTTGCAGCGACAATCATCGGCATCGTTTGTACCAGACAATGATGATCAAGTTATATGGCGACCAAAGGCATCCTTACGAAGGTGAGCAAGTGTCAGGTGTGAGTATTTATTAGAACTTACGAACCTGTGCAGCCACCTGGATTCCGTTCGTTCGGTTGCATTTTTACCGTCGAATGACTTGGCCCTCGTTTCTGGGTCAGAGGACGGGACAGCGAAGTTGTGGAACATTCGTTCACTTCAATCTTCGCGGAAAACCCCTTCGGACATTGAACCGGTTTACACGTTTCGGGGACACAACAGCGGCGTAACATCTGTTGCCTTATCTCCTGATGGTCAATCACTCTATACGGGCAGTCTAGATTCTACCGTCATTGCATGGAGAATACCAAACGTCACACGGGAAACTTACTCTGCTACAGGTTCGTGGCTCCCTTGGCATTCGCGGCAAAATTGATTCCGAGGCCGACTTATTATGCTAACGAAGCCCTTGCTGTTTAGACAACTCGACACTGCATCAAAAGTTTGTGGCGCACACGAATGCGGTTTGGGACGTAAAGCTAAACCCCATGCCGGACCACCTACCTGTTCTCGCTTCAGCCTCTTCAGACTTGACTGTCAAGCTGTGGGATGTTCGTGAAGATGCATCCACACGGTCGCTTCTTCGCAACACCATACGGGAACCTGAGGGGAAACCGTATTCACCCACGTCCGTCGAATGGTTGCGAACGGATCCAAAGCGTTTAGCAGTTGCTTTTCAGAATTCCTCTGTCGTCATATTTGACATTGAAACAAACACTCCATTGCTCCGGTTAAAGAGCGATGAGACCTACGGTGAGGATCAGACGCCATTTCGCAATATAAACTAATGAGTCTCAATCATGGTGAGAAGATGGTTCAGTCAACACGCAAATCAATTCGATCGTGTGCCATCCCACAATGCCGCTGCTGGTCACTGCGCATGAGGACAGATATATAAGACTGTTTGACCTTAACACTGGTGAGACAAATCTCGACTGCAGCGCAAAGCTATTTTGCGAAATGCTTACTTATCTCCTCACACAATTCACGTTCCAGGTGACTGCACGCACTCGATGATTGCGCATCTTGACGCGGTCTCTTCTGTCGATTTCCTCGCCGGTGGAACAACTCTCGTATCATCGGGCCACGACTGCTCGCTTCGGTGGTGGGACCTGTCCTCGACGTCCCGCACGTGCATCCAAGAGCACACAACACACCGGCGAAAGCTCGACGAAGGCATATGGTGTGTGCGGACGCATCCAACCAAGGCGAACGTGATGGCGAGCGGCGGCGCGGACGGGCTTTGTAAAGTTTTCTTCCACGGAGATGCGAAAAGCGTGTAGAGGGGGGTAGAGGCGGGAAAACAACCAAGTCCCTCCTGGCGTTCCTTTCACGCTGGGTAGAAAGGACTGGTTCCGATTCCGGACCGGTTGCTTGTTTCTTTTTTTATAATGGATGGGTTCTGGGGACGTCCCTAACCCTTTTGGGAGGGAGGTCAACCACGTGTAGATGAGCTAGATGATTGGTTGCGATTGTGGCCGGTACGGGGTGGGTAACTGGGGGCACGCAAGAGGCTCGAATAAGGTTCGATCACTTCTCTTTTCTTTGGTTGCACCATAAGATGTGTCCAGGTTGATGCGTTTTTGATCTCCAAGCCAAAGACTTGATATTCTCCACCTTTACTCGCCCTTTCCCTTTCATTCTCTCTCTCCCTCTCTCTCTCTGCTCTTCCTCTTCTCTGTTCTTCTCTCTTCCGCACTCTTTTCACCCTCGCTTTCGACCCTCATGCCCTTGAAATGCGACCTGAATCCTTCAAGCTGCATTTCACCCCACAACGCCACCATCCCGGGCATAACCTTTCCAACTGTCATTGCCCACCTGCCTCCCATTTCGATCCCGACTTGGGCCCCGTTTGCTCTGCGGCTCTGCCGCTCTCTCCTCTTCTTGTGTTTTCCCTTTACCCCCATCCACTTTTTCTGGGGTTCTTACTCTGATTTCCCCTCTTTTTTTTTTCTCCCTGCTTTTCCTCGCCTTACCCTTTCTTTACTTTTGTTTTACCTTCTTCCCTTTTCTTTCCGTTTCCCGCAAACGTCCATTTTCACACTGTTTTTGGTCCTTGTCGATCGTTTTTTCTCGTCGCTTCACGCTTTCTCTCACCCACTCACTTACGCCTTCCCCCTTCTCTCTCACTCGCGTGGCTTTGACCCGGTTTTCGGTTGCTCCCTTTCTGTGCAGTGTGCTGTTTTTTTTTGTTGCTTTGACTGCGGTTGTCGGTATTCTATCGTTGATTTGTTGATTGGGAGGCGCCCCCCTACTGGCAATATTGGCACGGGGGGAGGTCAAGTAGTGTTTACCGTCGGCGTTAAGGCGGTGGAGGAGGTGGGAGCGGCTGACCCGCTTTGTGTTTCCTGCGCCGCGGCCAGGAGGACTGGATTGGATGCAAAAAATGGGGGGAAATGAAAAAATAAAAGAAAAAAGCCTGCGAAGGGGACAACTGAGGCACTCACCATGCAAAAGGCGTTGGCTGACAATGGGCAATCCAAGCCAATAAATACGTGTTGCTCCCCATTCTCTCGTTGTGAAGAATTTACAGCGCATCTGGTATGGACGACGAGGACGACCGCGATCTGGTCTCGGACGACGAACGCGACGACGACGATCGCGAGGACGATGACGATGAAGACGATGAGGACGAGGAAGATGATGGTTTTTGATCGCCCTTCCACCTTTGGTTTTTTGCCGCGCCTCTTGACAACAAGACCATCACAGAAGAAGAGGAGGAGAGACCCGGCCGGAAGAAGCGACGGAAAGTACAAGCCCATAACCCTTTCATCGACGATGCTGCCATTGTCGACTCAGACGGCGATAGCGAGGAGTTCTCTGACGAGGAGATCGAGGGTGAGATAGTCGCATAACGAAAGGCACCTTTCCAACTCGGTCCTCTTGCTTTTTGCCATCGGTCCTCTTGCTTTTTGCCAGCTGGGGGCGAACCAGAGGAACTCATCGCCCACGACATCGACTACGGAACGTACCGCAAAGTTGATATCATAAGACCAAACGATCACGAATTTGACGCAGAGGCCACTGCTCGGGAGCTGGTGGAGAAGCACAAGAGCAGATCTCAGCGAACTGGTTTTCAGGGTGACAGCGAGCTTGTTGCCGAGCACATGCTGCTGCCATCTATTAACGACCCCAACCTGTGGTTAGTCCGTTGCAAGGTTCGCGTGGCGATGCTCTCCGACTGCTTTTGACGTTTGAAATCTACAGCGAGGCCGTGAAAGAGATATCTGCATCCAGATCCTCCGAAAGTATATTGAGATGGAATTCATGGATGAAATGGCGATTATGTCTGCGTTCACCCGTGAGAATCTTCCCGGCTATCTTTACATTGAGGCGAAGCGGCTGGGGGATGTTCAGAAAGCCATCGAGAACGTCAGTGGTATATACGCGCAGACGGTCAAGGTTGTTCCCATTGATGATATGGTTGCATCCCTGCGAATAAGGGGCATCAGCTCCGAGCTGAAGGAGGGTGCCTGGGTTCGTGTAAAGAAGGGCAAATACGCCGGAGATTTGGCCAAGGTGGGCACAACTTTCTTTAAATACGAAAAGCTTTAACTAACAATGCCGTAAGGTTATCGAAATTATCGATGCAGGCTCCGAAGTTCGTGTAAAGATGATACCTCGAATCGATTTCACAGCTCGCCCCCAGCCTGGGGGTGAGAAGCGAAAGAAAGGAGGCCCAGCCCCTCCGCGGAAGCTTTTCAGCCCCGACCAGGCCCCTGGCTATCGAAGAGACACAAAGCGTGGAGGCTACGTATACCAAAACGACTTCTTCGACCGCGACGGATACCTGGAGAAAGATTTGAAGATCGCTACGTTAGACGTCCAGATCATCAACCCTACGCTTGAGGAAATAAGCAAGTTCTCTCGAGGGTCCCTCAATCAAAGAACGGCTGACCTGAACTCCCTCGCGGCGAAAAATGCAGCCGACGATCTTGGTATTGGTGACAATATTGAAGTCATTCGGGGGAAATGAACGACTGTACGGGCAAGATTATATCAATCGATAATAGAATCGCCACGGTCGCCACTCAAGTGGGCTCCATCAAATTTGATGTGAAGGATTTGCGCAAGCGTTTCGACGAAGGAAACCACGTTAAAGTGATAAACGGAGCGCACGCCGGGGAAACGGGTCTGGTGATCAAGATCCTGAACAACATTGTCACGCTCCTCTCGGATTCATCTTTGAAGCCGGTTCGTGAAAACATGGTGTGAGAGGAGTCGATCACTAATTTGTCCGCATAGATTGAGGTGTTTGCCCGGAACCTGAAAGGTGCCAGCGATGTCACGACAGGATTCGCGCAATTGGTGGCATTTGACGTCAATGACGTTGTACAAATCACGTTAGGTCGATAATCTAGCATTGTGCTGGCGTGCTTACTGTATTCTTAAGCCCTCAGGATGTCGGCGTCGTTGTCAAAATCGAAAAAGACGTCCTCAGCATTCTCAACCAATTCGGAAACATTGTCAAAATCAAAGCCCAGCAGATCATGAGGAAGATCGATCGGAAACGTGCTATTGCTTCACACTCCGGCTGCCGAGCCGTTTCAGCCGGTGACCAAGTCGTTGTTAACGACAACTCGATTGGACCCCGTCGAGGCGAAGTAATTCACGTATTCAGATCATTTGTGTTTATCCAATCGCGAGAGGTTATTGAAAATGGGGGACTTTTTGTCGCAAAAGCGAACATGATATCTCTCCTCAGTGGTGTCAATTCAAACGTGAGTTTGGCCTTTTTTTGTTGGTTTGCGGGAGGCTGACACGAGTTTCAGTCTGGAAAACCAGACCTAGGACCACGATTCGACGAGGGAGGGCGAGGGCGAGGTCGAGGCGGGAGAGAAGCACTAATGTCTGCCACCGTGACCATCACTGGGGGCCCATGCAAAGGGTATACTGGAATTGTCAAAGAAGTGACCGCGAATGGCTCCAGAGTGGAGCTCCACACGAATAACCGAACGATCACCATTGACTCAGCGAAGCTGAGCGTCCATGGCTCAAACTCGCGCCCAACGAGTTCCTCCAACAATCACACCGCCTCCTCGTATAACGGATCGGGCAGCACGACACCCCTTCATCCCCTCTCGTCTTCACGAACACCAATGCACAGAGGAGCGGCAGGCGGACTAACTCCGAACCCGTACGATCTTTCGCGAACCCCTGCCTGGAGTGGAACAGAAACCCAGTGTTAACAGTTTTCCTCCTCTGCTCAAGCAGATAATATAGGAGAATTTTTTACCCTGCGCTGGTCACGCTTGCCTAGCAACTATCACAGTGTGCATATCATCATTATGTATCAATAATTCATAACAGAGTTTTTTCTCTTTCTCTTGAAGTTGGGGAGAAGGAACACCCACAAACACACATCTCCACTTCATTCACTCCTTCCACTCACTCACTCAGAGTAGACTGTTTACATGGGGGAGGGTAAAGTAAAGTTAGAGGATCAGCTATTTATACAGAGAGTGGCATTAGGAAAAGAGAACAAGAAAGAGAAAGAAAGGAAAGAATGAAAAATTACTGACAAAGAAGAAAAGATAAGAGATAAGAAGAATTTACATGATTATATACACATATAAACAAGAGGGGCTTCTAGGCTACATCGACCCATTTGTAACCAAGGAGCCAAATAGCTCTTTCATTATCACGGAGATAATGATTGTAATTGCACTGATGAGTGGTAATCCTTCGTTACAAGACTAAAATTTAAGTCCACATAGTGGAAAAATTAGAAATATTAGAGAATGATCGGAATCAATTCCACTTTCTGATAGGGTCATATTTTCATGCAAAACTATACAATGTTTTGTACCAAAATCATAGTAAAGTAAGAGCTGAAGAATCTAAACTAGGACCAACACCTTCGGTGAGATACTCGAGAATCTCATAGCCCGCATTATCTCAATCTTTATCTACTCAAACTTCAATAAATACCATCTCTCAGATTTTAGATTTGTACTAACCTGAACCTTCCTTTCATCTTTACTTGAAGCCAGCGTAGACCTCTCTAACTTCTGACTGTCCATGAAAACACTGCGCGAGCCTCGATGCCACTTAGAACGCCATCATTTATGACAGTGGAGGGAGATACAACGCTGACAACGTAACTCTCTCAATTCATTTACTGAGACAAGGTTTAGATACGACGCCAGTTCTTCTCTAGCTTTGGGAAGCCGACAAAAATTCACTCCTCTGCACAGCTCGCCATCTTCTTGTTTATATTTACTGTCTCAGTGCAACGAGTGGCTATACTTTCCGTCTTATGATCAGGGAAAAGAGAGGAAACCAGGTGAACCCAATTCTTGGACAAATGCAGGGTTTTCGTTTTGATCTGGCAATTGACAAGAGCACTAGCCTTGGTTGCTTGTTTGGAACCCACACCAGCTGCAAGACCTTTGTGAGACTATCCTCACTCCTTTGACCCTGGGATCTGGGCCCAAGAGTGAGGGAAAGCAAATAGTAGGCTAAAACTAACTTTATTGGGCTGTTGTCTAGGGGGTGTTTCAACCCTACTACTTGCCTAGTCCACGAAGTATCCTTACTAATCTGTCTAACAGGGGTCTCAAACACAAAGAATGAACATTCAGAGGGACAATCCTCTGAGGGATTGGTGCGGGAGCACCAATTACTTGCGTGGCTGCGGGCTGATGCAAGGAAGAAATGGAAGGGCACTCCCGAGGGTGCAACACAACTGCAGAATAAAGAGAGAGAAGAGGGAAACAGGGGTTTTTATCTCAGGAACCTAATCTCAAATACAACAGGAGTAGTTAATAGCAATGGGACGGACAGTGCACGACCTAGCGCCCCTCGTCGCAGACAGTGCTGCGAGAGCCCTCGTCGTCACCAGCGACGGGGGGGAGAGAGAGAAGGGAGTCGACTATGTAGGGTTCAGAAGGTCGCTGTCAGGAACAGGGCAGGACAGGACAAGGCAGACAAGGAACTGAGAGGAGTGATGATTGTTTTGGAAACAATAATTCACTTGAGGGATGGGACAGGTCCCCCATCCCCCTTTTATACCTTTTGAGAGTCTTCCTTGTCAAGACTCAAAGAAAGTTCCAGAAAGAGCAATTAGTAATACAATGATACCAATGATACCAATGACAACAAGACAAGTCAGGAAAGCAAAGAAGGTTCCAGAAGGTTCCACAAGGTTCCATGAAGGAATGTTCTGGAAGGTTCCAGAAGGTTCCAGAGGGTGATTCATAACAGTTGCCAGCAGGGAACTCGCACGTGGAAACACCTGCGATTGTACACGCACCCCGCTGGGCTGTGTCGGCACAATCACTCGACCAACAGGCTTTATCGCATCGCACTCGTACTCACACATCTCACTCTCACAGCAATAGGACTGAGGCAGGCACTTGTAGATCGAACTCTCAGGTGTCGGGGGCCACACAGAGCGCAGCCACGAACACCCTCATGGGGACGGGAAGGTTAGGGACGACGACGCCGTCGTTGTTGCCACCACCACCACTGTCGTTGCGGTGGGCTGGTGCCTGTGATCCTCACTCCAACACAGAGCCAGCAGTGTCACACAGTCGGTGGTGGGGCCAGCTGCATTCCCCACCCACAGCCGCTTAAGAGGAGCCCCCAAAGGGACCATGTACTCACCTGGGTGCGTACCACCTCTTGCTACCCTCACCGTTGTGAGCCAGATGGATTTGAAGGGACTCTGTATTGGTGCCAAAGGACAGAAATCAGATTGAAGCAAGAAAGGAAAAAGAGAAATGGCCCAAAAACAGAGAGAGAGAAAATTGACAAGTCAACTCCTGACATGGAGCATCCACCACAAATGCTCTAAGTCCCTCCCAACCCTATGCGTGTATGTACAACTAAGAAAATAAATAATAAATTAGGTGGGCTTGGGGTACGGCCTGTCAGGCACACCATCCCTAGGCAGTCAGGCAGTCTCCATTAGTCACCGAAAAAGAAAATATGTTGAGAAAACCCTGGCGCAACAGAAACTGTTAAGAGGAAAGTAGTAAAAGCAGGCCCAATAATAAAGACGGGTTAGCTGCAAATACACTTTGATAATGCCTTGGAAACTAAAGAACTGGGAATAATAATAGGGGTCCTGATCCTTGCAGTTTTATGACAGGTACGCTTCTTTTTGCGAATAAAATCCCTAGACTTTATCACTGAGACCTCAGTGTAGTCTCACACCTTTTTTTGTCATCGCAAATATGAAGGGTGCACGTGATTTAGACTTGATGGACAGCTCTTGACACAAACCTGCTGCAAGCAAGCTCCTTTACAAAAAAGACGTTTTGGCATTGATTGAGATGCTGAGATACAATGCCATGATGGCTTTGGGCAGGCGGGTTGTGCGGGACTTATCAAAATGGGTCATCGCAACGGGCCATGGTCCACCGTCACTTTTAAACAAAACGAACGCGCAACTTGCAGTTCAAATAAGGAAGTTAAGGTGCTTGTTTTCTCCTGTTTGTTGGGCAGCTCCAAGTGGCGTCGCGTGGGGGGTTTCTTGACCTTTTCCCCCGAAATTGCCTCGCGAAAGCGGCGTGCGCCGCTCTGCCGCCGCTCATTTCGCTGTCCTGCCTTTTCCCTGGCGATCTGATCGCTGCTCCCTTCTCCCTTTCGTGTATAAATACCGCCCTTCCTCCTTTGTTGATCGTTACTGTCTACTCTACTCTCAATTAACGGATTACCTGACTTTCCTGTTGCCAACGATTCATCAAAAGATCTCTACGTTCGGAGGTACGACTGCGCAGGTGTTCGACAGCGGGGCACGAGTCGTTGGGCCTCGGGTTGGTAGTGGCCAACGGGTATCCAAATTGGAAGTTCCAGTCGTTCTGGTGAGTAAAGCGTCGGTCCCCGATCTTCTACCCTCCTGTACCGTAGCCTAGATGGAAGGGAATGAGAGTTGGTAGGTGTCGGCCTGGGTGAGAGCTGCCTCGCCCGGCTACGGTGCAGCTGTTGGACTGTGTGTATGTCCTAGACTACATATTCGCTTCATATTTGACATGTCTGTTGTGTGAACGTGTAACCAAATAATTACAACAATATGTGTGGAGCACAAATTTTGTGACCAGTACCTTCTGTGAGATATTTGAAAACACTCACACAGTCTGCGATGCCGACAGGACTGTTTTCCAGGTGGTCCCATGAAGGAGCCTTGGTCCTGCAAAAGTAACGGCAGGGGAGGCAGATGTGCAGCACCTGTCTCATTAAGGAGACCAGATGTGTGAGGGACTGTGGGGTAGAAGAACAGAGCGCCTGTCTCACGCCTGTTGTGTTGGAGTATACTTACATTGGCAGTACTTAATTCAAGATCCTCTGACCCATTCATACTCCTATGCAGGTACTTAAGGGCTGTATGAGTGCTTGGTAAGGTTCCTGAGGTTTTTATGCACAGGCCAGACACACATCATTGCTTTGCGCCGGCAATTTGATAGAAATTAATGCAGAACAATGATCACTTCTGTGCTCATGCTGCATGGAGTTTGGCCACATCAGTGTGATGCAACAGGGTTCATAGTCTACTGGCTGGGCCACCTGGACGTCTCCCAAAATCAAACGACTCCCAAAGTCAACGGCTTCTGATGTGTCCCTGGCTGTGCCTCCCAACTGTGCTTCTTGCACCTGTTATGAAAAGGGGACAGCTGATCGACCCCCAGCAGAGCAGCACTTGGAAGCACGCACCCTCACATAAAAACAAACATTCACAACGTCGCCTGTCGATCTTCAACACATCATTACATCATTTGTGTCTCGAACATACAACATCGACCACACATCAGACTCATACTCACCACTTCGACACACCCATCGCCACAGACTGCGACACTTGAGTCATACACTTTCGGGGCTCGAAAGATTTACCAACAAACTCCAACATGTTGGTGGCGGAGATGTCTGCCTACATGGGAAACAGAGCGACAGAATGTCCTCAGTCTCTCCAAATGTGGTCGGTTCGCCATATGTGTTAGGCAGAACTGGCTGGTTAGCAGAAAGAGGCACAAGACAGACCCAAACGACTTGTGACTGGAAGTTATTGTGCTCACAATGCCCATGGGAAGGGCATGCCACCACTCGTGCAGACTGGGTGCTGGCTTGGGCTGTTGACAAATACTCCAAATATGAAGCGGAACAGAAACTCGCTATAAACAGTTTTCCTCTTGACTGCTGCACTCAGGGTCGAAGACACGCAACAGTCCGCCCTTTATAGGCCCACACTGACCTCATAGCTGTATCCGCTCAATAGATTACTTCAGGTCCAAACCATATTTTTTGGGAATTAAATTTAAATGTAGAAGAAAATTTGGCTACCCCTCTACATTCAAAATACGACCCAACAGAAACTTGGATTTGGGATTCTCGTGTCTTCGCGAATTTTGGTCAACCATGACCAGTCATCTTGCGTTTTGTGTCAAACCTGAATTTTTTCGCTGTACGAAAGTGGCAGGAGCGAAGGACGTGGTTTCACCGAGGCTCGAACTCGGGACCTCCTGTGTGTGAGACAGATGTGATAACCAACTACACCATGAAACCGATACTTCGCAATGCCCAACAAGAATAATGACTCGTTTGTTCTGCGAGGATATCTGTTACGCAGTTGACGCACGTCTGCAAATGGCGCGACTTTCCCAAACTGTGGGCAACAGCTAGTTTGGACGGAGTAAGGCGTTTCTGAGGGTTGGAAATTTAGTTGCAAAGGGTATGTTTTTCTTTTTTTTTTTTTTAGGCAATTGGCCAACAGTGTGTTGCTTGCATTTTGCAAAATTATGACAAGATCCTGGTTCAAGTTGAGGAAATTGCACAAGTCCTCACTACAGTCGGTGAGATCCCGCATACAGCTAGTCCCCAACAAGACCCAAAACTAACACCGCCACTGTTCCAACTGCAACACTAACAAAACGACGGTAGGCGGACGGGTTCAACTCGATATGACAAGCGACAGTCGCCAAGCAGTGGCGATGTGAGTCTGAGTGCGGAGAGAGCCGTATCTTCACACATTATGCGGCATCTCTTCCTTTGTGTTTGCGATTCTCACGTTTTGTTAGGAAAAAATCGGTCGGGAAACGCATGACAAAAAAACCAGATTGCAACCCAGGGAGAAAAATCTTCATGTGGACATTGGCAAAATTGAGCAAATGTAAGAGCATAGAAAGTGCATTCCAAAGTTGAACGCTGCAACCATTTCGCCATGAGCCATACAAAACAACTGGTGGCAGCTGTTTGTCAGCTCCCTTTCATGCACGAACAATGAGGAAAAAAATAAATTAAAGCCAGCTGCATTCGGTAGACAATCCTGAAGTGTGCGATCCTCCGCCAATTCAGGCTGTCAATAGGGAGTTTCAAAGTTGGAAATTTCTGTCCTTTTACATTGTCAAAATCCAGCGGTTCTTTGTCACCAAAACCAATGCGGATTCACAGACCAACAGAAAAATATAACCTGCCAAAAACGTGGATTTTGATACAAAAGCAGGTTCGAAATTCGCCAATTTTTTCAACTTTGAAGCCACCTAATGGCTCAAACCGTGGTATTGTTCAAGAAATAAGAAAATCATTCATGGTTCACTTGTCCTCTTTATTTTTTTGGTGTTGTTTAGTTTAAATTGATATGGTTCCTGCTGCAGTGTGCCTTCTTCCTCATCATCGTCTTTACCCAATTCCTCTACTTCCCTTGTCCCACCATCCTCAAGACACTAACCCCACCCAACCACCTTCCTGCGTGCTTCGGAAACTCACCCTTTTTGGGATAGTTTTAAGGATGTAAGAAGGCGATTGGTGGAGGGTAGATGGTCTGAAGAGACAGTTGAGGAGTGCGTTGCGCAAGAGGAGACAGAAGGAGAGAGAAAAAAAAAAAAAAAAAAAAAAAAAAAAAAAAAAAAACACGGGAATGCGGGAGTAAGAAAACGCTAACGATATAAAAAATGACGAGGAAAAAATGGATATCAACCCTCATTGCTGACCCCCCTTCTCCGCCCCCACCCGAGAAAATAATGGACTCCTTCACCTAATTCCCCAAAACTCATCACCCCAACTATACTCAATCCCTCCTCCCCCTCAAAAACAGCGACCCGACCGTCCTCGCCCTGAACGCGCCCAAAATCGCCCCGAGCCCGCACGGCGGCGGCCGCGACAGCGGCGCCGGCCGGTGCCGCCGCACCGCCTCCACAACCGCCGCCACCTCCTCCTCCGTCGTCATGAACGTTGTGACGCCGCCGCCGGTGGAAGAGGAGGAGGAGGTGGTGGAGGAAGTAAGCATGCCCGGTGGGAAGGGCCCGTCGCCGCCCCATGTGGTCGCGGAGGCGCCAGCGGCTGCCGCCGCGGCGAGGTCCGCGTCGCTGAGGTGGCTGCTGACACTGGCGTGCGCGTGGCGGCGGCCGGCGGTGGGGTGTGCGGATTTGGGGAAGAGGGATTTGGAGTCGACTGAAAAGGGGGGACGCGGGTGGGGTGGGTGGTGCAAGGCGAGGGCGGGGAGGGTGGCGGTTAAACGATTACAAGAGCCGAGAGGGAGAGCGAGTGCGAGAGCGACGAGAGGTGAGAGCGAAGATCAATGAAAAACGCGGGTGTGGGAACGAATGTGTGCGGTGTATATGCGTGTGATGGTTTGATACGTGCGCCTGTTTTTCGTTTGGTACTCGTGGTACAGCGCGTCGTACATGATGGAGCGGCCGACGACGGCGCGCTTTGCCGAGACCGAGTGGATCTTGCAGGTGATGGAGCGGGCGCAGACGATGCCGTTGTCGCCCATCACGCCGCACTGCTTGTCGAGGTCCAACGGGCCTACCGTCGGGGCGGGGGCGGTTTTGGTTCAGTAAATATGGATTGGGAAACAGAAAAAAAAGGACGAAATTGTATAGCATTTTTAACCCGCTCACATCACAAGCACAAACACACTCACCGCCTTTCTTCTGCTTCGCCTCGTGCCTCATCTGCTTTGACGGCCGCTCCGGTTTCTCCGTCTTGGGAAGCGCATCCGCCGTTGAGGCCGATAGCGGGACCAGCGGTGCGGAAGTCGGTGATGAGTCTATTTTTTTTTTTTTTTGTTTTTTTTTTTTTTCGGTGCATGTTTCGTGAGTGTAGGTGGTTTTGGACGAAGCGCGGGTCGGTCGGGTGAGCATGCAAGGAGAGAGTGGGGAAGTAAGTGACCTGCATCCGCAGTGGCGTGTGCTTGGGCTTGGGCTGCTGCGGCGGCGGCTGCGGCTGCGGCTGCGGCTGCAGCGGCCTCCTTTTCTCTCTTGCGCTTGCCCTTGCTGCTGGTGGTGGTGGTGTTGGCGTTAGCGTTGCTACTGCTGCTATTGCTGTTGTTCGAGTTGAGAGGGTTTGCCTTTGCGGCGGTGGCGACGGCCGCTTGTGCGTTGAGGGCGACAAAGAGCTCGTGTGTTGGGTGGATCCGGCGACAATTTTCTGATTGTTTCAGAATAGAGGGGAAAAAAATTAGATTAGGGAGTGCCCGACATCGCGGGGTGGGGGGGGAGTGAGTGAGTGGGGCGGCGCGTGGTGGTGGGGGGTGTTGGCGGGAGCAGCAACGGTGGGAAGAGAAGGGCAGGCCAGGCGCGCGGGTGAAGTGCGCCGGCGATCTGGCGTAGCTGAAGCAAAGGAAGAGAAGCGACACAGATCCCACCGCGCTCTCGTCTTGCTTGGCAGATCGAGAAGATAGTTGTCCTTTTCAAACTGCCAGCAGGAAGTAGTAGTAGTGGCGCGCTGCTCACCAATGTGGGCCATCATGCCCGCCAGGATGACCGGCTTTGCGCAGACATTGCACGAGACGACGACGAGCTCCTCGTTGATCAGGAGGCCGTAGCCGTCGTTGGTGGTTGCGGATGGATCATCCATCCAGCCCGTCGCGTGCGTTGCCTGGAGGGGGAAAAGATGCTAGCTGCGATCAAGGCGGTGCGATCAGGATCGCGATCGGGGGGGGGGGGGGGGGGGGGGGGGGGCGGGGCCTTCAAAGGGGTCGGGGTGCGTTAGGAACGGATCGGAGACGACACGAACGGCGAGAGGCCGGGTTGGTGTAGTGAAGGAGGGGGGAAGGTATAGGGTTGGCGTTACGGGTACCGCGAGGTGAAGGATGCGAACACGGAGAGTGACAGACAGAGTGGGTGGGTGGGTGGGTGGGAACAAAGACAGGCAGACAGACAGAGGGACAGTGAGTGACAAGACGGGACTGGCTGCCTGCTGAATGAGAGTTGGACTGACACGTGGAAGTTAGGAGGAAGGTTACCAAAAGGGCCAGCGACAGAGACGGATCCCTCCAGCATGCGTGTTGCATGTGTGTCCCCAATTGAACCGCTCCACCCGCCACGTCAGACCACCTCCTGGCGCGGGGTTGGACTCTCTATCACTCTCTCTCTCTACTCCCTTCACTCTCACTCATTCACACACACACACACACACACACACACACACACACACACACGCACACGCTCTCTCTCTCTCTCGCTCTCTCTCAGTCTCTATATCATTTCTTCCCCATTTTGCACCTCCCTCCTCTCACTCTGTCTTTAATGGCGTACCCGCCAAAAAGCATAATGGGGACTACCTGACCCACGTCCGCAAATAACTAAAACGATATGCAGCAGTCAGCAATAATCGCAACCGCGGCTGAGGACAAACAGCGGATCGAACCACGGGCGTTGTTGGTCGCTCAAGGGTCAATCACATTTAAGCTACCAACTGCTGATCCGCAAGCGGCTGACCTCGCTTGTCTCCTCACAGCCTATTTCTCTTTTCCTATCCCACCTTGTATCTTTTTTTCTTGCTTTTACTTTTGTCTCATCAACCGCCGCGACGAACTGCGGCCGCATGGGAGTTGGACACTCGCACACACACACACACACACAATTCGCGGCCGGCCCCCACCAGTGACGCAATCAGTCAATCAAATTTTTTTGTTTGTTTCTGCATACACTTTTTTTTTGTGCGTAACGCGATAGTGGGATGGGGGCATGCGGGCAATCAAGGCGAAGGCAAAAAATTGCAGCGTGCGTACGTACTGCATGAATGGGGACAGGCCCCCGCGCGCAGTTCTCGGCCAAACCCGAACCGCCTCTGCATATCTTACGGGCGGTCTGCGGTTTGAAATTTGACAGCTGGCTGGCTCACTTGTTGGCTCAACAATAAATAAGATGCAATAAATAAATAAATATGCATAAGCGCTCGCGGCGCGCTGACGACAGATGGTTGACGTGCATGAAATATGATTTTTTTATCATTATTACAAGCGTATGTGCGGACCTGCTGGGCTTGCTTTCTGCTTGCTCCTCCTGGCGTGTGATATGTTCTTCTCTCTACTGCGGCCGAGACAAACGCATGCGCACACGAATATTTTCAGACAAGACAGACAGACGTTGGGCAAAGAGAGAGAGAGAGAGAGAGAGAGAGGAGAGAGAGAGAGAGATAGATAGAGAAGAAAACATGAAGGACTTTTTTTTTACAAAATGGGCGCTGGTGTTTTCCAGCGCAGAAGATGTTGTCATTTCCTTTTCAAGGGCTTGCATAAAAAGCCATATGGTTCTGTCGGCCCGCGCATGTGCATTGTTGTTCAAAATTTTTTTGTTCATTGCTTCTTTCCATATGCAAACGACATCGCAAATCCGCGGATTTGCGGATACGTTATTGTTGTGACTCGTGATCGCAGCATGGCTCGGCTTTCGGTCAAGCGAAAAAAAAAAATTCACCCCCCTTTTTGGAAGGAAGACAAAATTCCCGTTTTGTTTTGGGGTTTGGCCTAACCCAAGCCACACTGGGTTGGTCGGACATTCTTGACAAAATAAGGAATGTGGGGAAAGAAAAGGTAATCTGCCTCTGTCCGTTCCCCAGTCCTGCTGGTGTTTGCCCCTTTGATGCGGTCTCCTCGTAAATTCATCCATGCCCATTGTGAAAATCAATCAATCAACCTAAGGAGTTGAAAGGCAGACAGACCCCACAGACCGGCCGACAGACTGATTTGCTGGTAATGGCGTTCCGAGAGTAAGCGGGCACGCTCCCAGCCTTTGCCGGATGTCGGCGGGACGACTCCGTCCCTGGTTGAAGCAAACTTGTTTTGGTCGCAGGAATTTCAATTCGGAGCTAGCGGAAGGGATGGAATGCAAGTGGACAGACAGGCAGACAGACAGGCAGACAGACAGAAGTTGCAGCAAGACCCGAGCATATCTCTCACAAAGCCCAATTTTTCTTTTATCCTGTCGTCAACAGGAACAATGGGGAATGCTGCCAAAGTCTTGTCTCCGTTCCATGCCCAATTTCTCCGTCTTCTTTCCAAGTCAATATGCATCAGCATAGGTGGGTCTGTGTGCGTGTGGGTTTGAAAATGCATACAGCCAAAAGCCACCACCACCCTTGAATTTGTTTCTGTTTGCAATGTTGTTTCGTCCAAACTGATGTTGCATGAAAACAAATTTCGGAGGGACCACAGGCTGTCTGTCTGTCTGTCTTTCCCTCTTTCTCTTTTCCTCGGTGGGCATCAACCACACACACAGCAGGACCTTGCGGTTGTTAGTGTGTGGCGGGCGGCTCTGTCTGGGGCAAGGTTGTTTTCCTGAACGTTGCTGCATTGCACACATTGGAAGATGACGATTGGGAGGGAGAGAGACAGAGAGCGCCAGAGAGAGAACCCTGGACAGCAGCAGGCGCACACACAGAGAGACAGACAAACTGTTGATTTCAAAAACAAACAAGCACGAAATGCAAAGCAAAGCGAGACAGACAGAAAGACATACAGACAGACCGACAGACAGACAGACAGACAGACAGACAGACAGTGTCAGCAGGCACACACACACGCGATCTGCTCGTGTCTCTTTCTCTCTTCTTCCCGGCAACCCAAAAACGCACGGTTCCCACGCCCCCTCACACACATCACACACACACACACACGCAACAAAAACTCGCTCGCTCGCTGCCAGCACCTATTGCTACTATTACTACTACTACTACCACCACCACTACAGCAACTAACTACCACGGAGGACGACGCATCCGCTACCCAATAACTACTGCCCACTGCCTGCTGTCCTTCCACTGCTCCCAACTTCCTGCTGCTGCCAGCTGGCCACAGCGCGCAAGGGAAAGCAGACCCTCTCTCCTCGCGTCGCAGCAGTCGCCGCCGTCCTCGCTGTTCATCCAACTACGAAAAACAGCAACAGCAGCAAGCAACTGACGGACCAATGGACGGCTCTTCATCCTCCGCGTCGTCGTCGTCGTCGGTATCGTCGGCTGCCCTGTCCCCGCCACGCCAGCAGCTCCCTTACAACAACAACAACAGCAACAACACAAACACCAGTAACAGCACCTTTAACTCCAACTACAACAACAACTACAACTACAACAACCACCAACAACAGCACCAGCAGCAGCAGCAAAACCCCCACCACCACCAGCAGTACCAGCAGCAGCAGCAGCAGCAGCAGATCTACCAGCAGTACGGCGAGAACGCTTACCCGCCGCCGCCGCCTCAGCAGCAGCCGGTGCACGCGCGACAAGACACGATTCCACCGCAGCAGCAGCAACGCGAAAGCGACTACGCGGCTGGTTTTGCGGGAGCGGGTGCTGGAGCGGGTGGCGGAGGCGCCGCCGCGATCCCGCTGTCGCACCACCACCACCACCAGCAGCAGCAGCAGCAGCAACAGAACGCTTATTATTACAGCAGCAGCAATTATGCAAACATGGCGGCGGCGGCGGCTGCAACTGCCGCCACTTACAATGGTGCCAATGCCCCACTGCCACCGCCGCCGCCCCAGGCGCCACCTGCAAATCTTGGCAATGCCGCCTCCACGGGAACCGCTGCTGTTCCGGCCCCCGCCGGCTTGGACAACATTGCCCACGGCGGCGGCGGTGGCAGCAGCGGCAGCGCCAGCACCAACAACAACCGCGCCGCCGCGAGCAGCGGCAGTAATCCCTACGCCAACCCCAGCAGTACTTCCCAGCAACAGCAGCAGCACTACTCGCAACACCCGCACCAGCAACAGCTCGTGCCGCTGCCCACCCCTCCGCTTGCCGCCGGCCAAGCCCCCGCAACGACTTCCTGGACAGGGCTTGCAATGGCGCCGTCGTCGCAGCTGGCCGCCAGCGACTGGCCTCCGACCTCAGCGCACCCAGGAATCCGCAACTCCACCTGGCAACATCAGCAGCAGCAACTGCCCTGTCCAAGTGGCGGAATTGCCAGCATGGGCATTAGCAGTGTCAGCATGGACGCCGCGCCGGCTGGCGGCGGCCCGTCTTCGTCTTCTTCCGCGTCGACGTACTCTCCGCAAGTCGCAACCGGCCCGAACACGTTGAAAAGGAGGTTCTCGGCGACTCAAGACCTGACCGCGTATCCGTCCCCAGGCCACCAGCAGTACGTTCCGTTGCTGCCTTCGTCATCCTCGTCGTCGTCGGCGATGGGTTCTGTCGCCGACGCGCAACCTTCAAGCTCTTCGGCACCCCAGTACCGTGGCCTCGGCCGGCCCGAGTACGGTTCTGCGGCCGCTGCCGCCGGCGCCCTCTCCGCCCCAGCGCTCCGGGGACAACCGGTTCCAATGTCGTCTTCCCACCCGCAGCATCAATATCAAGGAGCGCAGCCTTTCGCTCATCCCAACGCCATTTACCACCAGGACAGTATTCTTGCGCAACATCATTCAATGCAGCAACAGCAGCAGCTGCAACAACAACAGCAGCAGCAGCGTATGTTTGCGCCCTCCGGCTACGCGAGCCAGCAAGGCTGGGCATCTCACGCTGGGCCGCAGCCGGGAAGCTTTTTGCAGAACAGCAACCCTGTCCAGAACCACCCGCAGGCGGCGGCAATGGGCTATCCCGGTCCCGCTGCGAGCTTTGGGGGGCCGTCCTCGTCGTCCAGCTTGGTACCGACGCCAGGGCCTTCGCCGTCATTCCAAATGTACGCCGTCGACAACTCAGCGTCGCAGCAGCAGCAGCAGCAGTACTACGAGCGACCGGGTCAGCGCCGCCGTCTCTCGCCGGTCCTCTACCCGGTCCAGTTGGATCCCACAGCATCCCTGCCACCGCCGCACCAGTACCAACAACAGCAGCAGCAGCAACACAACCAGTACCAGGTCGGAACGCCTTACACACCCTTGCCTCCGCCCTTGTCGGCTTCTTCCGTCCCTCACCCGCAGCGGTACAACCCACAACCACAACCACAACCGCAGCCGCACCAGCCGATGCCCCTCCAGCAGCAGTACCCGTCCGCCGCCGCGGTTGTCCCGCTCCCCACCGACCCCCCAGCTGCCGTGCCTCGCCTGCACCCGCCGCCGATGGAGTTGACCCCGCCCGGGTCCCGCGACCAGTCTTCTCCGTCGTCGGCCAAGCTGGGCGGCGCCGCCCCGAGGAGGCAAGGTCTGAGGTCGCACGATGACCTCTACACGCCAGAGTGGGTGCGCTACGACGGCGTCATGAAGGAAGGGTTCTGCGGCCTGTGCGAGCCGCCGGGGAGGTGGCTGCAGCTGAAGAATTCAGCGTTTTGGTGAGCTCGTGCATTTACTTATTTTGGATTGCTTTTTTTTCTTTCTTTGTTTGGGCCTAGGGCCGAGACTTGACTGCGTGCTAACTGAACACGTGTGCATAAAAATGAACACCCGCACAGGTATCACAAGCAGTTTGTCCACGGCATCTCAGCCATTTCCGGCCGCCCTTTCGTCCGACCGCTCGCTCTGCGGGTCGTGTACATTGCCACCCCAGCCACGCCGCCTAGCACATCGCCTTCGTCAGCCTCTTCGTCAGAGGCGAGAAAGAAACCCTCTGCCAGCGCCGCTCTCGACACGCAAGGTCAACTCACTCATGCAGCCCCCATCACGCCCACGACGCCTACGTCGTCAGACCCGCCCGGACCCGCATCCATGACGACAACCACACTGCCGCAACTCAAGACGCCGTCACGCCCGCTGTTCACTGTGTCGATCGCGACCGAGGGCCTGTGCCACCAGTGCGGCGACTGGCACCCGGCCAGCGTCAAGAAGCGCCGGAGCGGTGCCGGCCTGCTGCTGCCTGGCTTCCACTACATGCCGTCGACCGCCGGTGCGGCTGTGGCGGCGGCAAACGGCGGCCAGCACAAGGCGGCGCTCGGTCACCAGCAGCGCGGCGGCAGCCACCACCACGGCCACCACGGCCAGCAGCAGCAGCAGCTGATGCACTATGGAGGCGGCGCCGCGCAGCTGCCGCCCGTAAACCCGTTCCCCGCGTCACTGCCTCTTCTCTCGATCGTTCCGGCGGACGCTCAGCCACCGCCACCGTCGTCGTCGCCAGGTAGCGGCGCCAACCCGTTGTCGTCTGCGGCGACGGCCGCCTCGCCGCCAGGCACCGTCAAGGTCCTCGCGGTGCAGCCAGCCGACGTGGCCGCAGCTGCGACGGCGGCAGCAGCAGCTGCTGCTGCGGCAGCCAACAAGACTGCGGCGGCGGCGAGTGCTGCTGCTGGCGCCGGCGCCGGCGCGATGGCCGCTGTGCCCGTCGAGGCGCGCGAGGCGGTGCGCGCGCTCGGCGCCACCGTGCTGTGGTTCCGCCACGCACACAAGTGTCACGTGTACGCCAAGCCTGCGTGGGGTAACGGCGGCGGCGGTGGTGCCGGCGCGAGCGAACTGGGTGTCGGCGGCGAGGAAAGGGAGGGTTCCCCCGCGGCTCCCGCAGCTCCCGCGGGGGCCGGGGGCAGCGTTGGAGTGGCGGTGTCGGCGGACGTGTAATTCCCTCCCTCCCTCTCGCTCTCTCTCTCTCTCTTTTTTTTTCTCGTTCGTTCTGTTTGCATGTGCCCTCGTCTCTCGAGCACCGCCAGATTTGTTGAGTGCATTTTCCTTTCCTTTCTTCCTTCCCTCCAATTCCCTTCCGTCCTCCTTTCTTTTGCCTTTTTTTTTTTTTAACCCACGCGACCGCCGCCCCCCTTTCTTTTATTGCTCGCGCCGCTCCCTCCCCTCTGCTGGTTCAGTGGAGATAGACAGACTGAGCGATAAACGGGGGCGAGGGAAAGGGTGTGGAGGGGAAGGGGGGTAGAACCTTGTCCCCAAGTCCCCAAATACGTACCCAGCAGTGTGCAAAGTGTTGTTTGTTGTTTTACCAGAAATTCCCCGATTAGTCTCATTGTAGTTTGTTTTTGCGTTCCTATCTTCCCTTCCATTTTTTTTTTTTGTGGTAAATTGTGATTGTCTAACTTTTTTCGAATGTGTGGTTAGTTGGATGAATGGAAAAGTAAGGGCTGGGTGCACGCGCTCAATTGTTCACATCGTTCTATTTAACAGCGTGGGGATGTGGGAATGACAATGCCTACAAAAGTAGGTCGCAATGAAGGAAACACGCTGTGTCTCCTTTATTGGAGACAGTCAAATGTGCAACAGCCGGGAATCGGACCCGGGTCTACCGCGTGGCAGGCGATAATTCTACCACTGAACCACTGTTGCTTGTAAAATGGAGCAAACTAATAAACAAAAACATTATTATTTGTTTGCAAACAGGAAGAAAGAACAAATGGAGAGCAGGTTGACGGGAGGGGGAGGGGGGAAGAGGGGGTTGTTTGGGATGAAGGGCAGGGCAAAGTCCAGATCCGCGGGTCAGTGGGAAAGAAACCAACAAACAAAAACCTCCCCTCTGCCCACCCTCGAAAGAGGGGACAGTCGAAACTCCGATTGCATGTTCATGGCAGCTCGCACAGCCGGTCAAGCCACGAGTCGCCGTCCTCGCCCGCCGAAGTGGTGCGGCGATGGTGGTGGTGGAGTGTTGGGGTGGGTGGGTGTGTGGGTTTTGTTGTTGTTGTTGTTGTTGCGGTGTAGCTGCACACTGGTGGAGGAGGGGGGAAACGGGGGTGGTGGTCGAGCCAGCCGGTTAGATCAAGCGGCGATGCGGAGGGTGGAAGGGGGTGGTGGGTTGGGGGAGAATGGGGAGCAAGTTCGTTTTCTCACGTCCGACCGCGACGACCAGGAGCGTGCCGAGGACCGGGTGGTGGCGGTGGTGGTGCCAGGAGGGTGGCCGATGCGCGAGGAGGGGCATTGCGGGGGATGCTGCTGCTGCGAGGGGTGGGCGGTGTAGGAAGCGGACGACGGCGGCTGTTAAGGATGTGTCTGCAAAACCTTTTTTTTTTTTTTTTTTTTTTTCTTTTTTTTTTCTCTCCTTTCTTTTTAAGGAGCGGCGCGTGACCACGGTTTGTGTCAAAGCAACCAAGTGTTGACGGCGAGGCCGATGGGTTTGACCTCTTCGACGTTCGCCCGTTTTGTTGCACACCTTCTCAGTGCCTGTGCGTGTGCAAGTGTTTTATCCTAAATCAGCGTCGCAGTACGCTTGTACCCACACCCGCTTCCTCCTTCCTCCCCCTCCGAGAAGGTCTTTTTTGTTTGCCCTCGCTACAGGGGCGCCCGAAAAAAAAAAAATATAATAATAAAATCAAAAAATGGAACGAAGGTGGAGAGCAGCTTTCGGGGCAGGGGGTCCGTCGCTTTCCGGCAAAGCCTTGATTGCGTTGCCCACTGCTTTACGAGTGTCTTTGCCCCTGGCGGCGGACCCGATCTTGCGTCAGTACATTGCACTCGGTGAGCTTGGTTGGGAACTTGAGGCCATCAACAACCTCCACCTATGGATTCAGCATCCACGATGGACCAGCTTGCAGATCTCCTCACCAAGCCACATGGACATGACATGGTTTATGAGGGCCAGACTCTACTTGGGCTGGTTGGCTCAACTGAGAAACCAAAACGATACCAGCAACGTCACAAGAAAATCCTAGAGACAAGATCAAAATGATGTGAGAAACATATTTGACAAAAGAGTATCAAGAAGAAGGAACAGAAGAACTTGGACCACGCTGTTGCATGGAAGGCGCGGCTGGCGCGCAACGGGAAATCAGCAGGTTAGCCGGGGGGGGGGGGGGGGGGGGGGGGGGGGGAGGGCACTGGACAAACTTTTCTTTACCTTTTGCCTTATTTGGCTCTTCATGTATTTTTATTCCGACTCTCTTGAAGTTCACTCCTCAGCAGCATTATCCCAGATATTTTCCCTTCCTTTCCCTGCCATGGTTTTCCCAGATCAGCCAATTGATTTGGGTTTTCATCCGAGCAGGGGCTTCAAGCACTCTCCCCCAGTTTCTTACCTCTGGAGGATTTTGTTTGAAGTCTAGGAAGGGCAAGTGTGCAAGGGGGAGTGTTGGAATCGAAAAAGAAAAAAAGAAGTTGCTCACAGACCTGACTTGTCACCTGACCTCCCTCCTCCGTGCTCCATCACACTCGAATTTCAACAGTTTTCCCTAAATTTTATGATTTTTTACACTATGTAGACTTATTTTTCGTCTTGTAACGAATATTGCCACTTATTACGGCCGTTAGAATCATTATTTTTGTACTAATCAAAGAGCGATTTGGCTCCTTGGTTCGTTCTTCTTGTTGGTTTTGAACGTTAGTCGGGAAAGGAAGGAAGAAAAGAACAAGAAAAAGCAAAACGATCGTTCCGCCAAACATACTATTTTGTAGGGCAAAGATGGAGACTGTCGCGGCCGCTGCCGCCGCCGTCCAAGCCGCCGAAGCCGCCGCCGTCGTCTCAAAGAAAGCGGCGAAGAAGGCCGACAAGGCCACCCCCCGCCCCCGCCTCCGTTCCCGCCCCTTCCCCGTCGCGAAGAAGACGAAGTAGGAGAAGAAGAATAAGAAGAAGGAAAAGAAGAAGACTGCCGAGAAACCCAGGCATCGCCATCGCCTGGGTCGACGACGACATTCTGCGCGTTGCCTCGGCCCCCCCCCCCACCCCCGTCCCGCAATGCGTTGAATCCCGCCGCCTCCGGTGTCGCCATCCCAAGCCTGGTTCTCGGCTCGTCACCGCTGTCGCTCCCCAACTCGCCGGTCGCCCACTTTGGCTTCTGCAAATACTTCCTCCTCTCTGGCTGTGTCAGTGGTGCCAATATTCGGATAAGACGGAATTTTTCCATTGCGGGCCGCTGAGCTTCACGCTTGGGACGCTTTGCGTTTGTACGGGCCTCCCCTGAGCACTTTCTCCCTGAGGAGCGGCAAGTTGGCTGGGAGCTGCGAAAAAAAGGACGAAAGTTTGGAAAAAGAGGGTGGCCCTTCTTTGCGTTGACGCGACTGTATTTTGTCGTAGGAGATTAGGCGTCGATAAATTGGGCGAAGCTGTATGTTATGTGGACTGCATCAACTCTCATTGACAAGTTTTCCTTGTCACTCCTCGCTTGTCATACAATTACGACCACCTTTGTCGGAGTTCAAAGTCGGAAAAGCCAAAAGTGAAGCCGCCTAACGTAGTGCTGCACCCTAATAATTTGAACCCCACCAAACGTCTGAGTTTATCATTCGAATAAAAAGACTTGGAATTTAACCACTGAATCACTTTTTCACTGCGTGTGTGCTTTTCGCGTCTTCCTGGCATCTAACCTAATCCCTTTTGTTAAGGCGAGGTCCTTTTTTGCTCGGTGGTGCGGTTGCAAAAACGCACAGACGCAAAAAAAAAAAAGAACAAAAAAAAACCCACACTATTTCTGTTCGCACCTACAAAAACCACACCGTCCCGCAGCCTCCGCTTTCCCGCCCGCAGCCGCCCCCCCGGACCGTCGCCCGTTCATCGACCGCCTTGCCATCCTCCTCTCCCCCTCTCACCGCGAAAACATAAAACGCAGGGCAGGCGCGGCGTGTCTTTCGGCGAACAAACACTAATACAAACACAACAAAACACACACCCACACACACACCCACACACACACACACACATACACACACACACGCAGTCTTCTCCTCGGGTGAAAGATGGAATACAGTGGGGGTTTCAAAACTAAGAGGATCTCCCGGGGAAGAAGGGGGTGGGAAGGGGGGAATGAGGGGGGAGGGTCAGAATTCGAAAAGGCGAAACAAAAAGAGAATGCATAAGGTGTGGGGATGTTGCTTTGTGTGCGCAAGTAGAATAGACTGAGTTACCTGCTGATTAATAGATCATCGCGCCGCGAAGAACTGATTGAGGGTGGAGCGGATTTCGGCGGATAAGAAAAAAAAAATGAGAGAGAAAGAGAAGAAATATAAAGAAGATAACATAAAAACGCCCCCTTCGGTGGCCAAATTCGTTCAAAACCCCCCTCTGACCTGCACCAGATAAAACCTAACGCCCCCCCCCCCACCCCCTACGAAAAAGTGCCGCGGGCCTCCTCCCCCCCATTTTTCACCCTAAATACGGCGGCGGCGCCAACGTCCCAAACTGCGTCGCGACGCCGTCGACCGCCGTGCCGACGATTGCCCCATCCGCATCAACGACGGGATCCCCGCGCACCCGCGCGACCGCCATCATCGCCCTCGCCCGCACCCCCGCCGCCCCGACCCCCATCTCCCGCGCCAAAAACCCGCTGTCCACCGTCCGCAGCACCACCCCGTCGATCTGGTGCGCGACAAACAACTCCGCGACCCCCAAGTCCATCCCCTCCGCCACCAGCGCCGCGGCCACCTCTAGCGGCGTCCAGCTCGCCACCGGCGTCGCCGCGGGCGCGGTCGCGAGGGGAAGGGTCGGGGACGGTTTGGCGTCGGACGTGGTCGCAGCGGCTAGCTTGCGGACCGTTTCGCGCGAGGCGGCCGCCGCTGAGAGCGCGGCGGTGATGTCGGCGGCACCGGTGAAGAGCGAGGGGGCGGTGGTGCCGCCGCTGGTGGAGGTGGACGTTGTCGACGCGTACGACGTGTCGAAGGGCGCGGGCGACGGCGCGGCCGAGGCCAGCTGCGAGGATGTTGTGTCGGACTTTGCGCGCGGGAGGCTGTCCGTCCCGGCGGGGGAGTCCGGAGGGAACGGTTTCTTGGGGACGGTACCCCCCGTGGCGGCGGCAGCTGCGAGCGCCGTCGTGATGTCGGCAACGCCGTTGAATATCGACGGGCGCGGCTGTGTCGTCGCAGGTGGGCTGAAGGACGCGGGGGGCACGGGCATCGGCATCGACGACGCGGGAGTCGATTCGGGAGGCAGACTCAGTCGCGCGCTGTGGCTCGTGGTCCGGTTGGGTACGGGCGGCTGCGGAACCGAGTCTGTGGCAGCGTCGGCCAGCAGGAACCCCGACGGCTGCTGGAGTCGATCCTCCTGGCCCTGCGACGACACCGTCGCCGTGTGACTGAGCTGCTGCTGCACAGAGTTGGCCCGGTTCGCCCCCCACTGCCCGCTGTACTCTGACGGTTGCGGCGTTGGGCTGCTGTGCGGGAGGGGCAGCAACGGGTGCGCCTCGGTCGTCGGGCTGGTGTAGATCATGGAGGCGTGCGGCGATGGAGTTCCCGCGGCGACGTGCCAGCCGCCGCCATTGGGAGGATCGAGGCCACCACCGGCCGCACGACGGTTGGCTGACACCGCACCTGCATTCCCACCCCCGCTTCCGCCGCCGCCGCCATTGGAAACGTACAGTGAAGAGAGCAGTTCGGCCTTTTCTGCCTGCCTGCGCTGCTTGTTGCGCGGGATGATCACCAGAACGAGAATGGCGACAGCAACCAGAATGGCGGTGCCAATGCCGCCCACGATTCCGGCAATGGTCGCTGTGGAGACACCGCCCGACGACGACGAAGGTGCGTTTGGATTCGAAGCGGGATTGCTTGCATCTGGGCCGGAACCAGTGGGCGTGACGCCTCCAGAGGGAACCGAGGATGTTCCTCCCCCCGATCCGCCTGGATTGGTGCCGGTAGAAGGGCTACCGCCGCTAGATGGATTGCCGCCGGTCGTTCCGGTGTTCGTCGTGGTGCCAGTTTGGGACGTCGCCGTGTCGGTTGGCGACGTGTTTGAAGTCGTTGGGTTCGAGGTGGTAGTTGTGGTCGTCGTCTGCCACGTTGTTGTCGTTGAGGATGAAGAAGAGGTCGGGGGTTGCGATGTGGACGTGGCGGAGGCTGAGTTTTGCAGAGATACAAGGCAAGTCAAGAAGCGGTTTTGACGTTGAAGACGTAGAAGAGCAGATCTGTGAGGCGCGTACAAACGAGGGTAAAGGCCGAACGAGTAAGTCACGCCGGCATCGGGGGCGGATTCCGCTGAACACGCCGCACTGGCCGGAGCCCACGTCCTGGCCGTAGGCGGCGGAGCAGCTGGAGCAGGTTCCGGTGGCGGCGGGAAACGAGGCAGTCCCGCTGGCGCAGGCGCAGATGAGGTGGTTGAGCGAGGGGTTCTGGGCCACGGCCAGGGCATAGTAGTAGGAGGACGGGTTATTTTGAAGCTTTGAGAGGCAGGTGCCGGCGCATTCGCTGACTGTGTTGGCGGTGCCGATCCTGAAGAAGCTGTCGGTCGTCGTCGAGACGCAGGTGAAGGTGGTCGTCGTTGCCATTCTGCTCTGATGTCGCCCGTCCTTGTCAAGCAAGCGGCTTGTAAATACAGTTGATTAAAATATCTGAATTGTTATGGGCTGTGCCTTGGTTAGTAAGACCAACAAGGTACTGCAAATACGTTGGAGCGCGCGTTTTTGGCGAAGGAAGAAGAAGACGAGCGAGCATGTGTGTGTTGTGTGTGCGAGTGTGTGAAGTATGCGAGGGTGTGTGCGAATGTGTGAGGTGGATTTTTTGTGTGGGTGCGTGCATGTGTGCATTTGTGTGCTTGTGTAAATGCGAATACGCGGTTATTTAGAGGCGTCACCAAAGTATTTATGTTTTCAGAAATATCCATTCGTTCCGCACCTTTGTTCTGGCAACCTACTAAATGAAAAAGAAAAAAACACAAAGTAAGCACCAATTTTCCTAGACAAGGCATTACCATCCCGCCCGGGATGACAACTCCTTGTCAAGCAAGGAGCATGAAGGGTCAAATTTGGACATTTTGCTCGGTAGTTGAGCAAAGGTATCATCGTTCTGTAATGCAACAACGTTTTTGTATTCTTCATTTGATCTGTGTCTGTTCCAAACGCCTTCCTGTTCCTTCATTGTCTTGAAAAACAAAGATTTCTTGGGTTTTGCATTACTTCATTCCAAAGAATCCGCAATTAGTGCTCTGGGAAAATCAAGATGTGTGTGTGTGTGTGTGGTGGTGGTGGCGGCGGTGTTGCCAGCCGAAGGAACGAAGGGAAAAGCTTACTCAAGTGAAAAATTCTTCTTCTGGTGCTTTTTTCTTTTTTTTATTTTTATTTCACACAGCTCGACGCTTCTGCGTGACGGGAGGAGTGAAATGCCACGCAGGCATGCGGCCGGTTCCGTCTCGATCACACACACACCCACACCCACACACACACACACACACTCTCTCTCTCTCTCTCTCTCTCTCTCTCTCTCTCTCTCTCTCTCTCTCTCTCTCTCTCTCTCTCACACACACACACGCACTTGGACAGCCGAGCTCTGCCGGATCGCGTGTGTCTTCGGGCTAACAAACTCTGAGAGATTTTCCACAAATCCTGGTATCCATTCAATTAATTTCTCAACCCCTCTCTGTCTCTCTCGGTCGCTCTCTCCCTCGCTCTCTCTGTCTCACTCTCTCTCAAAAGAAAGTGATATCACAAGAACGAAAATAGGCGAAAGCGAAAAGAAGAAAAAGAAATCTACAATATAAATCCACACATGGGAGTCGCCCTCCCAGCCATGCGCAACCCACTCTCTCTCACACAGTACCCACACACACTCACCCACTGAAGCTCGCTAACTGGCAACGCAAGCTTGATCCATCTACCCCCCCGCGCCCCACCTCCCAATTGCTGGTTCTGCTCCCAGTTCCAACGCCGCCGCCCGTCACTTGGCTATCCCACGACGCTCCAGCAACCAAACCCCCTGCCCGCCATCCCTTCTCACGGATTTCGGCACCCTCACAACCAAGCACAAGCACACAAATGACAGTTCCACCATCCACCGCGCCAACCCGCCGCGCCATCGCCCTGCTCGCCGCAGCCGCCTGCCTCGTCATCGCTTCTGCAGCAACCTTCTTCCTCCTGCTGCGCAACCGAGCTACAGCCGCCGGCGGACCCCGCATCCACTCCCACCGCCCGCACAACGCCACCGTGTATACCGACACGACTCCGCGCATCGCAGTCATGACCGTCGCTTTTGGCAACGAATGGTACTACAAGCCGTCCATCGCAAACAAGATGGCGTACACGAAGCGACACGGGGTACGACCTCATCGTGTTGGACAGCCCGGCCCGCGACCAGCCGCCCGTGTTTGCCGTCGGCGAGGAACCGGAACCGCACCCCGTCTGGGCAAAGGTGTCGGGCTTGAGGAGACATATATACGACTATGACTGGATTTTGGTTGTTGACGCGGACGCGTTTGTTGCGAATTTGGAGGTGAAGGTGGAGGACTTTGTTAAGGGCGTGGAGAGGCTACATAGGAGGCGGGGTAAGGATGTGGGGAATGATGGCGTTGAGGATGGGCCTGTATCGGATGCGGATGGGAGGAATGTCGATGGAGGCGGAGTCGGGGACCACGGAGGAGAGCGGCAGAGGGTCGCACCAAGGGACTTTGACGGAACTACAAGAACGAACCCGCCCGGCCCGCCGCCCCTCACCCTCCTCCCCTGGCCCGAAGTCGCCCCGGACGCCGGCCCGCACCTCGGTCCCGACCTCGTCATCGCCATGGACTGCAACGGCATCAACGCCGGCACCTTCCTCATCCGCGGCGCACGCTCCTACAACTCATCTCCCGCCGCCGCAGCCGCCGCCGACGGCCGGCCCAAAGGAGCCGAACAATCCCAACCCTTCGAGTCCCGCCCCTTCCCCGTCCGCCTCGTCGACTTTTGGCTCGCGCGCGAACCCATGCCCGACGTCCACCGCACCGGCCTCATGGAGCAGGAGGCCCTCAGAACCGCGATCGAGGCGAATGTCCTGGATGTGCGTCGCCGCGTCGCGACGGTTCCGTTGCGGGTTATGAACTCGTACGCCCCGGCCTACAGCCATGATTGTAGTTTAGGGATGATCCGTATACGAGGTTGTATGAGAAGGGCGATTGGATCGTGCATTTTGTGCATGACTCGAAGCCGTCGATGAGGGAGGCGGTTAGGGAGTTGGGGTTGGTGGTGGAGTGAAAGGGGGGAAGGTGGGGAGGGAATGGTGTGTGTGTGTGTGGTGTGTGTGTGTGTGCGTCCTTTCATTATCTCTCTCTCTCTCTCTCTCTCTCTCTCGCTCTCCTCTCTCTCTCTCTCATCT
Organism: Zopfochytrium polystomum; assembly: GCA_025765615.1. Taxonomy (NCBI): domain Eukaryota; kingdom Fungi; phylum Chytridiomycota; class Chytridiomycetes; order Chytridiales; family Chytridiaceae; genus Zopfochytrium; species Zopfochytrium polystomum. The sequence continues at coordinate 21,232 of JAIVFJ010000271.1, read as the reverse complement.
CTCTCTCTCTCTCTCTCTCCTCTCTCTCTCTCTCTCTCTCTCTCTCTCTCTCTCCGCCATTTATTCCCGCGCGTTTCAACTGTCTAGGGGATAGGTTTTTTTTTTTTTTCATATAGAGGACTTGGGAGGAGGAGGAGGAGGAGGAGGAGGAGGCGAAAACGCTTATGCCCCGTAATAATATTAACATACGTACATTTCATTTAAAGTCCATAGCAACGTGTAGCTGTCCACTCGCATCTGGTTCTTTTCCCATCCACACCCCAAGCCAAAGAAATGTCCTGGTGACATGGCGACCCAGACATCCTCAGAATTTTGGCAATCCTGTGTGAGACAGACGCGTTTCGTCTAAAATTTTTTCGTCAGCCCAATATTTTTCTTGTGCCCTGGGGATGTCATTGAAGGTGTGATTGCGATGCAGTGATCATGCTGTGGATTCACCCCATTCTCTCTATTCAGCACCAATTCTTCCGCAGATACAACACATTTGAAATGAGGCAGTCTCTTTATTGATTATTATGACAAACTGCCGCCCCCCTTCGTCGCAGCCTCACACACACACACACCAGTTCAATGCTGGCAGCTGCTCCCGCTCCACGGCAGTAATTTCTCTCCACCTCACCCACGCCGCGTCCATTGCGTTACTGCAACAGCTACCTCCGCAAGTGGCACAACAGCGACGCCGCCGCAAGGTGCTGCACCGAATGCGCTCTGCCGAACGCGTCCTCGTTGGGCCGGTGGTCCACGCACAATTGCGTCCAGCGACCGCAGAGATAGCATCGTCACCGTGACGCTACGGACCTGTGGCCGCCACCAGCGCTTGGGGGTCCGTGAGCTTGACCGCATCAGGTCAAGCTATATGACCAATTCTCGGAGTCAGTGGATCGGATGGGAGGGGCGTTCGCCGCCAGGGAGCTGCTGCTGCGTCGTATTGAAGGTGTTGTTTCAGTTATCTTTGCGTGGGCGCAGGGCCAGGTGCTTAGCGTGCGCTGAACAGATTGTGGGAACAACGTCAGTGTGATGACCGCATCAAGCCGCAGACTCGCAAGTCGCCGAGGCTCGCGCTCACGCATACAACACCCCTCTGAGTCGCGGATGGGGGCATCGGTGACAGTGAGGCGTCAACGATGAGCGCAAACTGAGGTGATGTGGGAGTAAGGCAACGATTGATTGTGGTGTTGGGATGGAAGCAAACAGATCAGATCATTCCTTGGTGACAAAGCAACTTGCAATCATTGTTGCTGGCGCAACTCACCCAGCGTGGCGACACCTGTACATCGCCATCTGTAACTTTTTTCTTCTTGACCAGGCTTCGCCGTCTGTTTAAAAGGCGCCTCTCCCTCTTATCCCTCAAAATCTCTGAGGAGACTTGATTGACATGGGTATTGATTGTGCTGGGGTAGCATTGGCAGCCTGCAGACGTTCACCCAACATCCTGGGCTGTCGTGGGGGGCATAAAAACTGCAAATTTCATCACTCCAACAAGACACGGAAAGTGGTGGCCCAACTTTTGCTCGTTTTTGGGGCGAACTCAAATAAATGCAGTTTATCTTTGTCCTTCTATTTCATTTTTTCTTTGTGTTTTTCTTTCTTTCTTTCTTTCTTTCTTTCTTTCTTTCTTTCTTTCTTTCGTTCGGATGGTTGGGAAAAACTCCAATCGCCAAGGTTGTGTCTGTCTGGCGTCGTGCGCCCGTCTGGATGTGGCAAGTGGTGTTGTTTTCTGGTGCGAAAAGTGAGAGAGAGAGAGAGAGAGAGAGGCAACACACACGCACGCACAGGCTGACAGACAGACCGACAGACAAGCGAGGCTTTCGACGACCGCGCGGAAGAGGAACACAGAGGGTTGCGTTTGGTTCCGTTGTGTGTATGTACGTATGTATGTGCCGGCTCGGGCTTTCTTTTCAGTTTCTGTTTCCCCGAAGAACAAAAAGAGATTCGGTTAATTGTCTGTCTGTCTGTCTGTCTATCTGTCTCTCTCTCGCTGACTCTCTCTCTAGATCTGTCGCGTGAGGTTGCGTTTCGCGCGCAATTGCCCAAATTTGGGAACAGTTTGTCTCGCCACTCTGGGCTTTTTTTTCTTTTCTTTTCGACTTTGCCGCTGGCAGCCGCCGACAACCACAACAATGGCGACGCGCGCCGCCGACGACGACGGCGGGGACGCTCGTCCTCGTCCTCGTCCTCAGCACGGCGCCTTCACCGGCAACGGCCGCCACCACGACAGCGACGACGACGACTGGGACCTCCCACCACTGTCATACGTCCGCAGCAGTAGCAAGAACAGCTCCTCCTCCTCCTTTCCCTTCAGCCACGACAGCCACCACCACTACAACCCGCAGCACCACAGCGATCAGCCACACCACCACCACCCGGCTCCGATCATCGCATCGGCCGACGACGACTCTGACTACCCCGCCTCGGCTCCGCCCGATCTTCGCGAGTTCGCCATCGAGATCGATCCAGCCGATGACGCTGATGCGGCGTCTGCCCGCCACCGAAGCCGCTTCTCGGTCCAGTCGGCGGCAGCCCCGTCGTACACTTCCGCCGACGTCGCAGCCTCATCCTACTCCTCCTCATCTTACTCTTCCTCCTACTCCTCCTACTCCTCCTCCAACGCCGCCGACGCGGACGCCTCCTCGCTCGTCCTACCCGCCGGCGGCGCCGCCGAGGATGCGGACGGCCGCAGAAAGTGGAGAATCAGTTGAGTGGTCCGCTCGCCTTCCCCACGATTTTTGCCTCGGCAGAGTGTCTGGTGCTGTGCTGCTGTCACTGACCCTGAAACTCGAAAACAAAAAACATACACCCGACCAACACCACCAAAAAAAAAAAAAAAAAAAAACAAAAAAACCCCAAGACGCGAAATGGCCCTTTGCAATGGGTTTCGCCTTTGGCCTCCTCCTCTTAATCGCCGGCGCCGTCGCCGCCGCTGTTATCATCACGAGCCCGAACTTGAACGCCCTCATTTCCACCCCCCCCGACTACAACCACCACCACCACCACCACCGCTGCGCCGGCGGTTGTTGTGCCCACAACCTCCCACGCTTCGTCGCATCTGCCGTCGTCGACGTTGGCGTCGTCGTCGTCCGCCACGTCTTCGGCGACTGCTACTTCTACTGCTAGGGCCGTTGTCGCCGCGCGAGGGCGGCATGCGTAGTACGCGGACGTGGGAGGTGGTGCTGGAACACACGGTGAGGGTTGTCAGTGTGGGCAGGTGATGAATGCGAATGGGGAGCTGGTCCCCCACAAGCGTTGTTCTTCTTTCTGTGCTTTTTTTTTTTTTTTTTTTTTTTGCCCTTCTGCTTTTCTTTTCAATTCGGTGCGTTAGAATTTATGACCCCACCTTTCCATCCAACCAATAACCTTTGAGTTTCTTTCATTCTCTCTTTCTTTTCCCCGCTCCCCTTCTCGTCTCTTCGTCGCTCCTCCCTTTTTTTTTTGGCTGGATTTGTTCCCGCCATAGCTGCCTTTTTGTTTCCGTGGCCACAGTAGCAGGCCGGGAAATTTTGGGGCTGGAGTGGAGGTCCGCGTTTTCCCTCACCCCCGCGCAAACAGTTCGCCAGTGTGATCTGGCCTGCGTGTAGGGGGCAGTGTTTCGCCCCGCAGACGGAAGGGACGTTCCACCTCTTTGCCAGTTTTCTTTTCCCCCCCCCCAACCCTTGGTTCACTCTCAAGTAGCCCCCCCAATCACCCCCAATAATGCAAAAAATTCCAATCCAAAATCAATCCCTCCTGTCTACTTTTTCTTATTTGTTCCGGCTTGTATTTTTCCCCCTTGACCTCCCATCAAAAAAAAAACCCCCCTTGGATTCCTCCTTTTTTTTGTTTGTTCCACCTTCTGTGGTTTGCTTTCCCCCCAAACGCCGTTTTTTTCTTGGGGAGCCCGTCAGCGAAAGGAACTGAACTCGAGGAAAATGAAAAAAGTGGGAAAGCTTGCTTTTGTGCTTGGTTGTGTGTGTGTGTGTGTGCGTTTGTTTTTTTTTATTTTTTTTTTTTTTTACGTGGCTGTCGACCTCGTCTCCCGCTCTCGCTTAAAAAAAACATTAAGCCTTCTTCATTCATTTTGCATTCATCCAAAAAAAAGATACGCAACACCTTCCCCCGCCCCACTTCAAAAGTTCCACAACCCAAAACCCCCAACCCTCAATCCTTCAACCCCAACGGCTGCCCCCCGCCTCAAAACCACACCATCCGCTGCCTTTGCTGCTGCCCCTGCCCCTGCCCCTGCCCACCCCCCGCCGCCCCCGTCCGCCGCGAGTCCATCGACCGCCGCGCCATCCGCGCGCCAATGTCCAGCCCGCTCCGCCCCGCGCCGGGAGACCGCGTTGCGCGAGCGGCGGCGGCGGCGGCGGCGGCGGCGGCGGTGGTGGTGGTGGTGGAGGGGGAGGGGCGGTACGGTAGGTCGTCTTGGAGGTGTGGTGGGGGCGGGGGGTGGTGGGTTGAGAGGGGAGCGGGTGGACGAGGAGGAGGAGGACGAGGACGGGGTGAAAGAGGAGAGCGGGGATGTCGTGGTGGTGGTGGTGGTGGCGGCGGCGGCGGCGGCGCGGAAGCGGGCGGCGAACGACGGCGACGACGGGGTGGCGGAGAATGCAGGCGGCGGCGGCGGCGGCGCGTGTCCGCGCGGGCCTGCCGTCGTCGCGGACGGGTGCATCGGAACGCCTGATCCACGTGGGTGTTGGCCTCCTGGCGGGACGAGCGCCGTCAGTGGTGGAGGCAGTGACGGCGGAAACGGCCCACCGCCGACGCCGCCGCCCCACCCGACGACGGGCGCGGTGGTGGACATGATCGACGCGTAGCTGGGCGGCATGTCCGAGTCCTCCGACGCGGCGATCGAGATGTTGTCGAGCGAGTGGCGGCGGCGGAGTGACGACGACGACGACGACGACGACCCGGTGCGGGTGTAGAACACGCGGGGCGGCGATGTCGGTATTGACGAGTTGGCAATCACGTTGGACGACGAGGACGGCGGCGACGGCGGTGGGGACGACGAGTCGAAGCGCCACGGTGGCGGCTGCAGCGGGTCCTGCGACGACGACGAGGTGCCGCCCGCCGTGCGTCGCCCGCCGCCGCCGCTTCCGCTGCCGCCGCTGCCGAGCCGTTCTTCCTCGCGGGCGATCCGGTCGCGGTCCCGCTCGGCCAGGATGTGCAGGAGGATGCTGGCTTGTTCGTTCTGCAGGTCTGTCTGCAGCGTCTTGATGATGTCACTGAAACGCTGGCTGAGCGACGCGGCCCGGGCCTCGTCCTCGCGGAGCACCAGCTCGATGCCGCGCGTTTTGCCGAGCATGGCTTGGATGGCTTGCACGTTGGGTTGGGTCACTGCAGAAGAGAAAATGATAAATGAGCTCGATGATGTTCCTATCAAGACGTGGCCGGCGATGGGTCCAGAACTCACCGTCCCACGGCTCGAAGCAGACGGCGGCAATGATTTCCAATCCTTCTACTGCAGGCACTTGCGACACCAGACTACGTGCGTTTTGAAACGTTCCTTCTGCTGCAAAGAGGAGAGCGGTGGCTTTGTCGCCGTCCGCCATGGAGGACAGGGCTTCTCCCAGCTGACTGATCACCGTCTTGACCAGCACCCGCGCTCGGCCCAGGCTCGCCACCACTACCGTGCACTGTCAGATTTTGGGAGTGCATTCGTAAGCAAAAAGTAAAAAAAAATTCGGCAGCGAATCTTTGGAAGCACTCGCGCGTACCTTGGCCTTCCGTTCCTTGTACAACCGCAACTGGTTCTTCAGGAACGCCTCTTTGGGATAGATCCCCGCGGTCGACACAAACAAGTTGCTGCACAAGTCCTCCATCCGCGTCTCGATATGCTGCAGCTGCTTCACGCGCGTTTCCAGCGCCGAGAGCTGCTCCTTGAACGCAGCTTCCTCCGCCACGAGCATCGCGAGGCGCTCTTTTGCGGCTGCCACATCGTACGAGTTTCCGGCGCCGTCGCGGTTGCGTAAGAGCGTAAAGAGCTGCGTCGAAACAGAACAAACAAACAAAAAAAAAAACCGCCCTGTTAGTCTTGACGGACGAAAGCACAAGCGTCCCAAGAGCACGCGAGCGCGCACACAAACACCAGAAACACCAAAAACACACCACAAACACGCAACGCAACGCACCGTTCTGCGACTCGACTCCACGGCGCCGTGATACTCAATCTCGTTGCGCAGCCCGCGAATCTCCGCCGCCACGCTTTCCAGCGACCGCACGAGGTTCCGCTGAATCCGCGACGACGCGTTCGGCCGCGCCAGCGACATGCCCGCCAGCATCCCGCCGGGCGTCGCCGCGCGCCCGCTACCACCGCTGCCCGACACGATCCGGTCCTTGGCCTCCAGCAGCCGAAAGTAGTCTGCCGCCGCGGCCCGCAGCATCTCGGAAAGGTCGGGCGGCAGCGTGTGCAGCGACGGGTACGGCGAGCTGCTGTAGGGCGCGGTGGCGGATGCGGTGGACGACGACGGCGGCGTCGCCGACGACGAGGACGAGGGGTCGTCCGAGCTGGGGCGGAAGATTTGCTTTGTGGTGTTGGAGGCGGTGTAGTTTGGTGGGAGGTGCGAGATAACGGTGGACGTGCGAAGCACACGAGGTCGTGGAAAGGCAAGGCCTAGAGGCACGTTGTCGCTTAGCCCCAGCGGCACTTCGTCTTCGTCGTCGTCCGACTGGACTGGGTGATCGTCGGCGCCGACGATCGACGAGCCGGCTGACCTGGGCGTCGAGCCGGGCGTCGACGGCGCTGATGCGACGGTGGGAGGGATGTCCCCGAGCGATGACAATTGCGATCCGGACGATGGAGGAAGGGCTAGCCGAGATGCCGACGGCGCTGGCAGAGAGGAACCGAGGGATGAGGAAGAGGATGCGGGGGAGGCACCCTCGCCAAACAGCGCCAAGACGTCCGAGCGGAGGGACTGCCGCTCGTCAATGATGTCTATCAGCTTCTGACGAGGTCGTCTTCTTGGCAGCGAGTTGGAGCCGAACGGAGGTGCAGGGAAGATGGCGGTAGCAGGCGGGTACGCAGATACTGGCGATGAGACGGTTGAAGCGCGAGCGGTGGTCGGAGCAGATATGGGCGATGGCGGGCCGGAATGTCCCTGATCCAGTAGCAGCGGCAGCGGCGGAAGAGAGGTTGGTCGGTCGCGATGGACCAGGTCAATGAGGGGGTTGTTGTCGTCGTCGTCGTCGTCCTCTTCATCTTCATCGTCATCAACGTCGCCATCCGCATAGTCACCGTTACGCCCGGCCGACTCAAACCGAAGTGACGGTCCAGCCGCGGCCGCCGCGGAAGCAAGCACGGATGCTAGGGGAGCGTTGTCGCTGTCGCTGTCAGACATGCTGGACGTGCGCTCGAGGCGCTCCAGCGTCGACGCTGCTTTGAACGATACGTGCCGGCCCAACCCCCCGGACACTAAGGGAGAGCCACCGGAATGGGTTGTGGGATCTGCGTAGGTGGAAGCGGATCGGGACGGGGAGGGTTCGGCGGCGGCGGCGGCAACAGCAGCAGCTCCGTCGGCGGTGGCGGCTTCCGCATCGGGGTCGGGCTCCAGTGGTCCGCCACCGACGGTGTCCGTCATTGCCGTCGCCGTCGTCGTCGACGATGATTCTGTGCTTGCCATCGACGAGAGGCTTTGCATCCGAACGTTGCGGGACAGAGAGAGGGAAGCGGAAAAGCTCCGCCGGTGGTGATTGTGGCGATGGCGGTGTTGATGCTGTCGCTCGTTCAGCATGGGCGAGTTGCCAGACGGCGGCGGCGTGAGCAGATCGTCCAGATCGGGCATGCTGGCGGCGGCGGCGTTGGGCAAGGGTGGTGGTGGCGTCGTGGGTGAAGCCCTCGAATAAGAATCCAAAGAATTCAACAACGACGACGACGTCAAGGATGAAACAACACCACCAGCAAAGAAGGAGAAGTAGAGGAAGAAGACGAGTAGAGAGCAGGCGGAAGAGCTTTGGTATGGGGGACGGCGCTAACAAGAGGGGCACTGGCCGCCCTATCACGATCGAGCGGTTGATAAATGTCAACAGGAAATAGATAAACTAACTTGGCTTGGAAGGGGGGGCAGACCGACAGACAGACAGGCAGCGTCCGAGCCGCTCCGAGCCACTCCCCACTTGAACACGTTACCACCCAGCGGCTGGGAGAGGGCGTCGTTTACACACCGGGGCGGGGCGGGCGGGGCGGGAGGCGCAGCCAACGACGTACGTGGGCTGGGGTGCCTCGCTTAGAATCTTGCAATTTGAAAAAACCAGTGTTTCTGAAGTTTGTTGGCAGAAGGGCACCCTTTTTTTTCTTCCTGGATGCCGTTATTACACGCTCATGCGCTCGGATTTTTCAATAATTAGCCCCGCAAAAGTGAGGAGGCTTTTTTCGAGAGGCGGTGCGGATACAAAGACATGCCTCACTGAAAGAAGTGAGACATTTTGTTGGCGAGTCTACGATGCTATGGGTCCATGGAGTTAATTTCCTTTTCGCGACCTTTAAACATGCCTGTGACTTCTTTTTGGAGCAGACGTTCATCTGACGAATCTTTGTGTGTGAGTGAGTTAATTAATGTGTGTTTGGTGGAGTGTGTGGACTGCTGCTCAAGGCTGACAGACTTGTCAACACAGCCGGCCGCACGGAACTTTCCTCTTGGAGCGTGGAGCGCGATCGATCTCGCAAGGTCATACCTCGTCCGTCATCGCGTACCCCCCCGCATTACCCGTCTCTCCTCGCACGTGCAGGATCGCGATCCGCATTCCCTTAAGCCCCTTCTGCCCCTTCCCCCCCCCTTCCTTGCGATCCCCTCCTCTAGATCCATCGACCCCTTTTTTCCCCATTCTATCGCCAGTTCCCCAATCGGTCCCTCCGCCAACCCACCCCCCCCAGATCTCAGATCTGGCCACTAACCCGCTTTCATTTTCCCTTACACACAACACAACAACAACACCACCACCACTACAACACCCACCCTCTCCCTCTCCCTCTCCCACCACACACCCACCACAGACAAGGAACAAAAAAAAATGGCTTTCACAGCCGCCGACCCGGCGCGCCGCGCCGTCCAGGACACCCACCTCCAAATGCCCGAAACCATAAAGTACACCCGCAACATCCCGCGCCGCGGTCCCTCCGGCGCCGTCCTGTTCCTCGCAATGTTCGGCGTCATGGGCTACGGATGGTACTGGACCATTCAGTCGAACCACGAGAGGCGGTGAGTGAATACTGGCGGCTGTTGTTGTTGTTGTTGTTCGCGCTGGGGGTTTTTTGGTTTGGGTGTTGTTCGCGCTGGGGGTTTTTTGGTTTGGGCGTGCGGAGAGGAGTGGAAGGGATCGCCGAGGGTGGTCGAGGTGGGCAACGAACGATCGGACCGATCGCACATTGCTTCACCTCGCATCAAAGACCATCATGCCGGACACTCGCTCTAATCCGTCAACACCCGCCCGCAGCGAACTCCGCCGCGAAAAAGCGTGGGCCCGAATCCACCTCGTCCCGCTCCTCCAGGCCGAGACCGACCGCGACATTGTGCGCCGCATCGAGGCCAGCAAGGCCGCCGAGTACGAAGTCATGAAGGACTCCGTGCCGGACTGGTCGCCGCTCGACCTCAAGGCCAAGGTCAAGGGCGTCGGCAGGGGTGGCGTCTTTGACGAGACCCAGAGCGAGGCCGTCTACAACACGGAGCGGTACGTGCCGCCCACCTTCTTCTTTGTGCCAAAGGAGGAGAACAGGGTTAAGCCCGACTGGTGGCGGGGCACCAAGATGGTGTTCAAGAACCCGCCGTACCACGAGAGGTAATGTTGTGAGCGGGAGAAGTGTGTGTGTGTGTGTGTGTGTGTGTGTGTGTGTGTGTGTGTGTGTGTGTGTGATTGTGCGTGGGTGGACTAGAGAGAGCGAAGAGAGCCGAGTCACCACTGATGATTCCTTCGCTCGATTCGCAGGGCCGACTGGAAGGGCAAGGAAAACCCGCTCGAGATCGCCTAATGGTCGTCGCGAAAACAGGCTTGGAAACGGCCGGGGGCAGTCCTTCTAATAAAACAAAAGTGTATAACCTGGTCACTCTGTTTTGGAGCGCAGACCGCAGTTGCAAAGAAAAGAGAAATGGGTTCGAGCGCTTAACACATTTATTAGTTGGCCATTGTCCCGTGCATCCTCAGCACCATCGTCCCCGTCCCTGCCAAGCCCAAACACTGCGTCGTACGTAAAACATGTTTAACATCTCCCTCTCCCACAGATTGTAGAGTTCCAACAAATTGTATAAACAGAATTAGCTTGCTTCTCCATATATCCAAGTTACGCGCCCAATAAACGTATCACTGATCCATCGGGGGAGAAGCTTGGATAACAAGAGAACGGAGTCATCGCGAATGGATTTCTCAGATGGCCGTGGGCTTGGGTTAAGTTTCGCGTCCCGCGTCGGCCGGAATCAAGCCCCCTCTGACCCAACTTACCCATTCCAACTCGGCTTGGAAAAGCTAAACCTGAGCTCAAAGGAAAGGGAAGAAAAAAATGATCTTCAGGGTGGGTGGTGACCAAGGTGAGCAGGAAGGAAGGAAGCAGCGCCAAAGAGGCTCCTCTCAAGTTCTCCAAATATCCAAGTTACACGTTCCCCTGTACTTGGAGGGAAGAAGCAAAGTCGGAACTCAAAGAACGCGAGGAAAAAGCTTTAGCGGTTCGACGGAAAGGTGGAAGCCCACAAAGAGCGCTCCCTCTCAATTTCTCCAAATGTCCAAGTTACCCGTTCCCGTGCGCCGCTTGCACGCAGTCCAGGAAGAAGCAAACTCGGCATTCGAAGAAAGCGAAGTAGGCTCCACGGCACGGAAGCAAAAAGGAGCGAGGGTTTGGGGGGGGGTCAGAGTGGGCAAAGCAGCACCTTCGGTTTCTCCAAAATACCCAAGTTACTCGTTTCCAGTGTCAGAGGAAAGAAGCAAAACTCGGAATTCAAAGAAAGGGAATGCAAAGTTTCGTGCAAATTGGGAGAGTAGCGTGCTCGGAGCGAGGGCAACGGACTGGCGAGGGGTGTGAAACAGAAAGCTGTGCGAGCAGGCGGGCAGTGGAATCCTCTGGTTCTCCAAATATCCAAGTTACTCGTTCCCAGGTGTGGGCGGACTGTCCAGGGAAGAAGCCAACTCGGCATTCGAAGAACGCGAGGGAAAAGAGCGTGGACAGCTCGAGAGGAGTGGCACGGGAGAGTGGTGGGTTGGAAGCCATCAAATATAAAATAAAAATGCCCTCAAGTTCTCCAAATATCCAAGTTACTCGTTCCCGGGTGCGAGCGGACGGCCCGGGAAGAAGGCAACTCGGCATTCGAAGAACGCGAGGAAAAAGAGCGGGTCACAGCATGAGATGAGGTAAGGTGGAAACTGGTTGAAGCCGTCAAGAAAAGTCCTCGAGTTCTCCAAATATCCAAGTTACTTGTTCCCGGCGGTGCGAGCGAGGCAACCGCCAGGGAAGAAGAAAACTCGGTGTTCGGTGAACGCGAGACAAAGTCCTATGTGGGGTTTTAAAAGCGAAGCAAGGTAGGCCGGGTGGAGGCCAGCGGACTGTTCGTCAATTTCTCCAAATATCCAAGTTACTCGTTCCCGCAGCGTGGCCGAGGTGGCGATCCGGGAAGAAGAAAACTCGGAACTCGAAGAAAGCGAGGAAAGTTGGTGTCCCCTCAAAGTGATGTAGGAGTCGGGGAGAGAAGCTGGGGGTGAAGGGATGGGCCGGACTCAAACGGCACCAAGTTCTCCAAATATCCAAGTTACTCGTTCCCGTGAAGGCTTCGCGGTTTGGGAAGAAGCCATCTTGGTATTCGAAGAATGTGGTGGAGAGCATTGGCACGCGACGAGGAGCCGGCTGGGGGAGGAGTCCATCGGCACCGCAAGTTCTCCAAATATCCAAGTTACTCGTTCCCGACCGCTGATGGTGCAAATGCGCGCAGCAGGGAAGAAGCCAACTCGGTATTCGAGGAATGTGAAAGAGTGGTGGCCGTGGGTTCGGGTTCGAGTGAGTGGGGAAGGGGTGAGGCGAGTGACGGATTCTCAGAAAACTCGCTCATACACCTAAAGTTCTCCAAAAATCCAAGTTACTCGTTCCCGACTGGCTGAAGATGCAAATCGCGCGAGGCCGGGGAAGAAGCCAACTCGGAATTCGAAGAAAGTAAGAGTGATGGGCGTCGGTTTGAGTGAGTGAGGGGGAGGGGCTCAAAAAGCTCCTCAAGTTCTCCAAATATCCAAGTTACTCGTTCCCGACCGGCTGAAGTCGCAAAACGCGCCCGGCTGGGGAAGAAGCCAACTCGGTATTCGAAGAAAGTGAGAGTATGGGGGAATGGGGGTGGAGGTTGGGAGGTCCAGTTGGGGGCCGGGTCGTTTTGAGCACATTCACTCAAAAGCACGTCCCTCAAGTTCTCCAAATAAGCACCTCCCTCAAGTTCTCCAAATATCCAAGTTACTCGTTCCCGGCTGCTGAAGGTGCACAACGCGCGCGGCTGGGAAGAAGCCAACTCGGTAATCGAAGAATGTGAAGAGTAGTGCGCGCGGGGCGAGAGAGTGAAACAGTTGGGATTGTCGAAAAAGCAGGGGTTGGGTTGGAAATGGGAGAGCTTCGCAAAAGCTCCACTCAGTTTCTCCAAATATCCAAGTTACTCGCTCTCTGGGCCTACTGTGGTGGTGAGCCCAAAGGGGAAGCAAAACCTGGCATTCGAAGAAAGCGAGCAAAGCCGCGAGTGCGCAGGAAGTGGGCCGTCTTTATGGGATTGGGTAAAGACACTGGGCTTGCGGCCCGAGGGAGGATGTTGGACGGTTTATGGGCTGAGTGAGGGCTGGATTGGTCGGTTGGACGAGTTCGACTGCCCACCGCTTTTTTATATCCAGAGCGAGGAGGCGGCGACCGAATGTCAACCAACGATCGCTGGCCCAAGCCAGAATGCCAAGCGTGACGAGGCGGGACTGGAAGGCCCGCTCACGGCGCCTCCCACCCACCCACGCAACACGACGCGCGCGCGGGCTGAAATCGAAAAAGGTGTCTACTCATTCGCAAGTGCTGGACGACGCGCCCAAGCGGGCCAAGCAAATGAGACAGACAGACAGACAGGCAGGCAGACAGACAGGTTGGCTGGCACCACTGACTGGCACAGCAGCAGCAATCGGAGTTTCAGGAGGGTACGGAAGGTTCAGTCGAGCACCAAGCGTGACGGAGGGAGCTGTTGGTTGTACTGCCCAGAAAAAAAAAAGAAAAAAAAAATTAAAACAAAATAAAAGTGTGTTGCGTTCAATCATGTAGGACCATCGTCATCATGGCTCTCTCTCTCTCTCTCTCTCTCTCTCTGTGTGTGTGTGTGTGTGTGTGTGTGTGTCGTGTGCTTATTCGTTGCGAATTCGACATATCACTTGCGCACAGCGCGATACGACGCGAGCCGGCTGCAACGCCGGCCGCCTTCAATGTGTGTGTGAGTGTGGTGTGTCTCACTCCCGTCCCCCATGGGCGGAACGTCCTTGTCAGTCCCTTCTCACGTTTTTTCAGTGTTTTCTTGTTTTCTTGTTTTTTCTCCAACAAGCACTTCTATCACGGACGACGACGACGACGACGACGACGATAACAACGAAAGGCGACGGCGACGACGACATCAACGACGACATATCAACAACGACGTCAACGACGGCGATGATGACAGCGATCGCTGGCAGCGGCGGCAGCGGCGGCGGCGGCGGCGCTCCGACTCCGAGCGCTCACCAGCACCACCGCCCGGCGACTGAGCCGCTGCCGCTGCCGCATCATCGCGCCGAGTCGCCGAGCGGCACAACTACACCCACCGGTCTTTCCGCCGCGATCCGCGCAGTTTCCGTCAGCGGCGGCAATCCACCGCTTGCCCGCCCCGCCGCCGCCGCCGAAGCCGATCGCACGACCGAAGCTCCCGTCACCAGTGCTGTGGCGGGGTCCTCGCGGTTCGCGCTCTCGCAGCCCCACATCGCGCGGACGATCTTCGTCTTCCTCGCCGCCGCCAGCGCCGACCGCTACGCCTTGGCGACGTTGCTGCGGCTCGAGCCCGTGCAGGCGGCGTACTTCACAGGCGACGGGAACCGTCGGGTCTTCCACGCCGCGCGGCGCGGCGACGTCGCCGTGCTCGACTGGCTGAGGCAGCACGGGCGGGTCCGTTTCGCAGAGTCGCAGCTGCCGGCGATCGGCAATGCGCTCGCGGACGCCAGCGCGGACGGCCACGCGGGCGTGCTGCGGTGGTGGCGGGACGTTCTCACGGTGACGGTGGTGGTTCAAACGAGGGCGATCGCCGTACCGAGGAGGCAACGGTTGGTACCGCAGAAGCCGGCGGGCCACCCTCCTGTTATCCCAGCAGATCGCGGTGGGAACGCGATGGTTGAGGTCAAGTGGACGGACAAGGCGGTTGATCTTGCGAGCAGGAACGGGCATACCAATGTGCTGCGGTGGTGGAAAGAGAGCGGGTGGGAGATGAAGTACTCGAGGGAGGCCATGGACGACGCCAGTAAGTGGGGACGCGTCGAATCCCTGCAGTGGTGGAAAGACAGCGGTCTGCCGCTGTTGTATTCCGCTAACGCAATGGATTTCGCCAGCGTGAACGGACATTTGGATGTTCTTCAGTGGTGGAAGGATAGCGAACTTGAGCTGAAGTACACGACGTTTGCTCTCGACGGAGTCGGCAACACCAACAACAGTGGAAATCCCGTCGAGGTAATGGAGTGGTGGAAAAACAGCGGCTTGAGCCTAAAGTACACCGCGTTCTCGATGGAGTTGGCGAGCAAGCGTGGAAGCACTGCCGTGCTGCAGTGGTGGAAGGACAGCGGGCTGGAAATCAAGTACTCGGATAGAGCGCTGATCGGCGAGAGATGTTCCGACGACGTTGTGCGGTGGTGGAAAGAGAGCGGGCTCGGACTCGCCGCTGTCGCAGAGTTCATCCTGGCGGCCCGCGAAAAGATGAACTCTTGAAAAACACTTACGCAACGCTTAATATAGACGGACGGGGGGGGAGGAGAAAAGAGGAAAGTGGGCGCAAATTAGCAAAATGAGTGTGTGTCGTTAATGCATGTAGGGGCTAGAAGGTTTTACTTCTGCTTTTTTGTTCTACATCCAGACTGCCCCACGCAAAGACTCCCCTTGAACCGCATTTCTTTCTTTTTCCGTTCCTTGCGGCTTTTTTCCAATTCTTTTTAGCAGTGGGTGTGACGCGTCGCAGGAGTCGACGGCGTGCTCAGGGGCAGGTACGTGGGAGCATGCTCCCCTCCCCATCGAGCATGACTTGATTCCAGCCAGCGGAGGGATCGTGGCGGGAAAGGCAGGAGGCAGCCAACTCCGCCGCAGCCACCGCCTCCGTGCATGAATTCCGAGCGCGCCAACGCAAGCCTAAGACCTAACCCGATTGGTGGAAATCGCGCAATCGGGCAGTGGCAAAGCTACCGCCAAATTCCCCCATACCGGACGGCAGCCGCCACGAGCTGATCGAGCTGTTTGACTGACGTGCCCGAATTTCTCGGCCTCGACGACGAGGCCGTCGCCGTCGGCTTTGAAGCCGATCCGCCCCTCGAGCCGGCGGAGGAGCCCGCATTCGCGAGATCGTGCCTGATCCCCAAGGCAAAGGCGGCTGAAGGCCTCGGAGGTTTGGGGGTTGAGGTAAGCGGGGTAGCGAATTCCGAGAAAAAAAAGGAAAAAAAGAAAGGAACAACGCAACAAGACGGAAAAGTAAGAAAAGTGGTTCAAGAGGAGGGAGTCTTTCCTTCACTTAGAAGGGGGGGAGTCTGGATGTAGTAGCCTTTCCCTTATTAATCCTACAAAGCAAGCAATAGTGGGTAGGAGCTGGGGTGGGAGAAGCCGTTGTTGCAGAAGCGGCTTGCGGCGGAAGCGAGGCAAAGACGAAGACACACACGCACACACACACAAAAATTAATTTTTGCTTAGAAGACAAAAGTCAGCGCGCGCATAATTGGTCGTGCACAAAGAACGACCTCTCTCCTCCTCACACTCCCGCAATGCCGCCTTCCTCATCATCATCCTCGCCGCCGTCATCGCCGCCGTCGGCCATCGTGGTCGGCGCCGGGCCAGTCGGCATCGCCGCCGCGATCGCGCTGCACGACTCGACCGCGTTCAAGAACGTTGCGCTCTACGACCGCGTCGACGCCGCCGACGCCTCGGCGTCCGTGGTGAGCAGGGAGAGACGAGACAAACCGATTTGTCGCGCGCAGTCACTCAACTGACCCTTTCTTCACTCCCAACGAAACTCGCGACGCTCTCGCCCGCCCGCTCGGAACCTCACTCGCTCGCTCGCTCGCTCGCTCGCCCTCCAGCCGTTCTTTGGCAACACCGGCGGCAGCATCTCGATCTACGGCAACGGCCTGCGCTGCCTCGATCGGCTCGGCGTCCTCGACAAGGTCTTGGCAGAGTCGAGCGAGGGAGCGCCAGTCATGCGCTTCATGCTGATGGTAATGCAGCAGATGATGCGGTTTGTGTGTTGGAGCATCATTTATTTAGCAAGGCGGGAGACAGACACGCAGACAGACAAGCAGAGAGAGGACAAACCCTCCCTGGTTCAGAACCAAGTCTGACCTGAACCCACCCCCGAACAAACTCTCGCTCGTTGAACCAACAAAAACAAACCAAAAAACCAGGACGGTTCGGACGCCATCATCCGCAACTCGGTCTCGAACAAGGCCGGCGAGCTCGCGCCCGTGCAGATCCTGCGCTCGACGCTGCACTCGGTCATGCTGAAGCACGCCGTCGCACGCGGCATCCCAGTCCACACCTCCAAGAAGCTCGTCGGCGTCGTCGAGCTCAACGACGGCGTCGTCGCCCGCTTCGACGACGGCTCCGAGGCGAAAGCAGACATCCTGATCGGCGCCGACGGCATCCAGAGCGCCACCCGCAAGTGCGTGTTCCCCGACCACCCGCAGCCAAAGTACCTCGCCGCCGGACACCTCGGCGTGTTTGACCGCAACAGGGCCGTCCCCGCTGACGACAAGGCCGACGCCGCTGGAGGCAAGGTCGGCGACCCGGACCACGAGGTCCTCAACCTGGACCACCCCATGGGCGTCTACAGCAACCCGCTCGACGGCACGCTGATCTACGCCGTGCACTGCGGTCCAACGACGGGCGCGTGGATGGTAATGCAGTTCGAAAAGGACGGCAGCAGCAGCAGCAGCAGCGGCGACACCGCCGCGGCGCGGGACGACTCGTGGCGGCCGTACACGGACCTCCCGCGCGAGTCGACGCGGCTCGCGGAGACGGTCGCCGGGTGGGGCGCGCCGCGGTCCGTGGTCTCTGCGGTGCGGCACGCGTCGCGCATCTCGCCCGTCGCCATGTACGACCTTCCCGACATGGCGGTGCTGCACCGCGGGCGCGTCGTGCTACTCGGCGACGCCGCGCACGGCACGCTGCCGACCGTCGGGCAGGGCATGTCGCAGGGGCTCGAGGACGCGCTGGCGCTCGCCGAGCTTCTCGCAGAGTTTACGTCGCCGGGCGGCGAGAGCGGCGGCGGCGTGCCGGACTACGCGACGGCGTTCAGCTTGTACGACACGGTGCGGCTGCCGCGCGCGCACCTGCTGTGCAAGATGGCGCGCGAGGTCGGCGTGAGGATGCAGGCGAGCAACGCGGTGGCGATGCGCATCGGGAGGTTTATTTTCGGCACGATCGTCATGATCAGGAACTACCTCGGCCTCAACGACGAAGTGATTGCGTACGACTATAGAAAGGATTTGGCGCCCGCCGTTGCAGAGTACAGGCAGTCTGTGAAGAGCGCTGCTGCTTAAAGTTTTCTCCCCCCCCCCTTGAGGGCTTTCCTTTCCTTTGTCCTTACCGTTCCATACCAACCTCCATGCGACACCTCTCCTTTTCACCCCTTTTCAATCGGGTTCTTCGCTCGCTATGCAAATGTGCTCTTGCCTTTCTTTATTTTTTTCTTTTTTTTTTTCCTTGCTGTACCGCGGTCAAGCCGCGCCTTTTTTTTCAAACTTGTGAACTGTCCAAAATCACTCCTTGCGTTCGGGTCTTGCTCCGTTTAATTTCCAATCCCCTCTCTTATAGTGTTGCGTAGTCGTCGCAGAAAAAGCCAATAAAAAAGTTTGCGTACTTAAAGTGGCGCTTTCGATGTGAAACTCGTGGCGTTGGACGCTTCTCTATCTTGCCGCATCTCACGTGCACGAAACAGTGGCCGGGGGGGGCCTGTTAGCACGATGAGTCAAAAAGTGCAAACAACCACAACCCGCAACCGCAACCCGCCAACCCGCAGTGAGCTCCTCCGTCTTTGGTGTTCGCCCCCAGATCGCTGCACTGTCACTTTGTTTAG
This sequence comes from Zopfochytrium polystomum, assembly GCA_025765615.1. Lineage (NCBI taxonomy): Eukaryota > Fungi > Chytridiomycota > Chytridiomycetes > Chytridiales > Chytridiaceae > Zopfochytrium > Zopfochytrium polystomum. The sequence goes on along the minus strand of JAIVFJ010000271.1, from coordinate 2,996 downwards.
CAACATACAAAGGCTTCACTTGAAACCAGCCACCGACCAACAGTATTCTTTTTTCTTTTTATTTATTTATTTTTTTTTTGCGAAGGAGTAGTCCTTGGAGGCCATTCTGCGCGTCAGCCCCTCCTTTTCCTTTCCCTCGCGAAAAATAACCTTTGCTACGCGTCTTTCATTATGGCGTAGGGGTGGCTCTCCCGTTGATTCTGTGAGTTACAGCTTTAGACTGATTGTTAGGTGGTTTTTTTTGACTGTACTCTTTCTTGTTGCCTTCAACAGCTGGCATCGTGACTTGAACCCTGGGCCCTTGAGGATTCCCAGACCCCCCAAGCTTTCCCAGCTAGGCTCTTGTGAGGGGCGCCGCACCCTGCTTCACCAGAGTTTCGTTCCTAGGCTCTTGTGAGGGGCTGATTGTTAGGTGGGGCTTTGCAACAGACCAGCGCAATTTGCATTCGTCGGGAGGGTGAATCAAGTCGTCGCTGTGTCTTGGACCAGCTTTCTCACGACTCGCGCTGACGCAAGTTACTGACTTTTGCAACGAACGAACCCCTCTTTAAAGTTGTGGATCTGCCAGTTTTTCGTGTTGTGCGGAGCCTCTGGTCTCTCCTCGTGCGTCGAATGTGTGAAGCAAACGAGATGATAGTATTCATATCATTAAAGGCAGTGCAACGGTACGTTGAAAGAGCATCAGCGCTGCATTTCAGTCACACCGTCTCCTGAACCGCTTCATCATCCACCTCGCCTGCCCCACCGACGCCCCGCGACCCCCACAAATCCTCAGGCGCCTCCTCAATATCGCACTGCACGCCGACACACACGAACCCCTCGGCGATCCTCAGCGGAAAGATCCTCTTCATCTTTCCTTCGTCCCTTCGCCGCCCGTCCCTCAGCGCCTCGACAATGTTCCCGTCCCCGGCGATCTCGGCGCGCGTCTCGGCGTAGCGCGCGCGGAACTCGGCGTCCATGCGGACGAGGCAGTGCCGCTCCTCGTCGATCTGCCGCACGTACTCGGCCCGCGCGTCGCGGAGCCGCGCGCTGTAGGTCGCCATGAGGGACTCGTCGATCAGCAGCTTGGTTGACTCGGAGAGCAACGAGGAGCCGGCGGCGGCGGGCTGCGGAGCCGGCGGACCGCTGGCGGGCGGGGTGGCGTCGGGGTCGGCGGCGGGGTGGGCCGACCGCGGCCGCGCGGACGCCGCACGGCTCGACGCCAGCCGCGCCGCGGGCGCCGCGAGCCCCGCGCCGCCGCCGCCGCTGCCACCGTTGCCCGGGAGTCCCATTGCACGCTTCGTCGTGGTCGTCGCCGCCGTGGCCACCGCGGCCGCCACGGCCGCGCCATCGGCCGCGGACCCGACGCTAGTCTGGCGCCTGCTACTACTACTGCTACTACTCCACACGGGCCTTGCGCTGGTCCTCCTCGACTCTGCCTGCGGCGGCGGCGGCGGCGGCGGCGGTTGCGGGAGCTGGTCGAATAGTGGCACGGTGAAGCTCGCGGCGACGGGGGACGGGTCGTCGATGTCGTCGATGGCGGGCAGCAGGTCGTCGACGCGGCCGCGTGGGTCGGCGTGTCGCTCGAGGGCGCGGATGCGGGGCGGTGAGGGTGCGGGCGGTGTCTGCGCGGGCGGCAACGAGGGACTGGAGGTGGTCCATGACGTCTTCGGCGCGGACGCGCTCGTCGGCGATGGTGAGGTAGTCCTAATTATTTGGTTTTTTTTTTTTTTTTTTTGGTGTTTGTCGCAAGAGCAACACGGAGAACTACCGTTAAACCCTCTTTCACAAACACACACACCCCACACCACGTCAATACCTCAGTGTCGGCGATACCTTTTTGCGTAAGAGGTACTGGTAGCGGGCGACCTGAGTCCGCAGCTTGGAGGTTTCGTGGTTCTTTTTGTGGCACTCCTTCTTTGCGCGGTGCGTCGCGTCGTCCAAGTCGTTGCACTCGCGTTGCAGCTCTAGCGCCAGCTGGGCGATCGAGGATTCCAGCTCTTTCTGGGAGGGGGCGGGGGGAGGGGAAGGGGGGTTTGAGGTGGGTGTATACACAATGCAAATCATCGACACCGACTCGAACACTCTCCCCCCCACCCCAAGAAAAAGAGTCCCGTTTTTATCACCTTCGCCTCGTGCTCGACGATAGAAAAAGCGTCCGCCAGGGCGGCGCTGTGTGCGGCTTTAAGGCGCTCGAGGTCCTGGATGTGCACACGCCGCAGCAGCGCGGCCTGCTCCGCGACCCACGCGTTGAGCGCCTTGATCGCTGCGTCGACGTTCTCCAGTGGAATTTCACCTGCTCGCCGTCAATGCTGTCGTTGACTTCCTAATGTTTTTCATTTTTTTGGTGTGGCCCGAGGGTTCAGTGAGCAGGTGGGGGTGTCAGCGGCGCTTGAAAACACGCGATCGACCCGTTCTCTTTCACCTCCAAAAACCTCGCGTACGTCTGCTCAGCCTCAAAACACCCACGCGACGCCCGTCTCGTCCGACTGCGCGCCTCTGTTCGCGCGAAACAGCGCGACGTACTCGACGCCGTTCCGACGAGATCCCTCCAACCCGGCGGCGGCGGGGGTTTTCGTCGTCTACGGCAACGGGCGGCAGGCGCGGCGGCGGCAGCAGTTGCGAGCGCGCGTGGTGGCTGGACGACGACGACGACGACGCCAGGAAGCGCCGGGTCGAGTGTGGCGTTGGAGAGGGAGTCGGCGATGTGGGCGGCGGCGGACTTGAGGCGCGCGTCGCGGCGGAAAGGGTCGAGCGGGCCGAGGGCTCGGGCGAGCGACGCGTGATCGGTGACGGCGGCGGCGGCGGCTGCCGAGCCGGCCGAGGCGTGGGTGTTGGGTCATTAACCCTGCCGCGTGAGGTATGTTTCTTTGTTTCGCCCCTTGGCAGGTGCACTTATTTTTCATGGTGGGCCTAAATATATCTGATCTGCTGCTTCTTGAGCATCATCACCATCATCATCGTCAAGTCTTCCGGAGTGGCTTCATCGTCTATCGCCGGTTGTGCGGTGTCCAAGG
>JAIVFJ010000270.1:0-82268 GCA_025765615.1 Zopfochytrium polystomum | reverse complement strand
TTAGGGCAATTTTTGGAAAGATATTGTGGATTTTGACTTACAGCTCTAGCCCAAAAACTTTGGTTTATTAAGTTGGCTGCACGTTTCCTCAAAGCTCTTTTGGTGTGCAAATAGCCTTCAACTAATCGGAAAACAGAGCGAGACTTGCCACGTCAAGGGAACCAAACCATCATTACAAAAACAAGAAAGAAAAAGAGCTGGAAGAAAGTGAAAATCTGCTCAAGCGTCAAAACAACAAAAATCAGAAACAACATTGCACTTCATTTTGTGGTGGAAAGCAAGATGACACTACTGCTGTGAGAGGTATCCAAGTTGCACAAAAAATAACAGTGGAATAAATGGTGGGAAAGCTGCGGTCCTACTGGGTGAAGCAATCAAATCCAGTGGTGAGCCTGAAACTTTGGGTGACCAAGTGAAAATGAAAGGAAAATCATGACTGTAGACTGACAGCCAAATACCCACATGCAAGCTTCCTTTTTTGTTTCAGCAGGTCTGCTGTCTCTTGTCCAGTCCACCAACAGTTGATTTTTACTTGTTTTTCAGGTGGTCCCCTAGAGCTTTCAATGCTGGCACTGTAAAGCATTTCAAAGAGGGATCAGGAGGTCCTAAAGCGCTACGGGTGGACTTGAACCACCAACCTTGCGGTTTGCTGTACATGTCTAACAGCCGCACGCGCTAACCAGTTGCGCCACGGCAGCCTGTGCTCACAGTATCAGTGCTTGTGACAATAGACAACATTTTTACACTTTCACCATGTCTCTCCTTTTGTCTGTCTTCAATCTCACTCTCGCTCTCTCTCTCTTCTCATGCACTCTGTCTCCCTCACGCACACACACACTGGGGAACTTGGTCCTAGGTGTGTGATCATTTTATTCTTGCTCAGAGCCAGCAAGCAGTCAAAGTACAGCAAAATGCTAGCATGGCCTGTGGCTCTCACTTTCTCACCTTTTGGGCGTCAATCCTGCTGACATTGAAATGCTTCCCCTGGGAGTACAGGCGCCAGGAGAGAGGAGGACCCAGCCGGGGTTGATCCAGCGACCTGTCGATCTGCAGTCGACCGCTCTACCACTGAGCTATAAGTCCCTGTGCTGTGCCACACAATACAAGAATTCTTGTCACCCCTTACTGTTGGTTTTTTTTTTTAATTTTTTTTTTTTTTTTAAGGGAAGTGGAGCTTTGCTTGCTGGTGATGTTTGAGTTACCCCTCTTTGCAAGCTCCTCCTCAGGCCTCATGTGCTGTGTGTCAAATTCTCCCTTGCTAGTGTGTTACCCACCAATTGGGCAGGATTAGGATGAGACAGCAGCATTACACAGGACCAGTTCATTCAGTCCCACACACAGCAGTTGTGCTTTGCCATTTGCATCTCCTTCCCCACCACCACAAATCAGAAATTACAGAGAGAGAAAGAGAGAGACAAAGGGAAGAAGGGAGAGAGAAAGGATGAAAGTGGGTGGCTCACCCATCCCTCATCTCTCCCACTTTAGAGAGTGATAAGGCTTAACACTGCTCAAATCAAATCCAAACAAGGTCCGATTTGGGTCTGATTCAAAAAATTGAATCAAATCAAATCAGATGGTTTTTTGCTGAATAAGCTGTTTCTCTTTGATTCAAAATTCTTCTCTGGTAATTTCTGTTCCATTTGGCTGCAATTTGGCCAATCAAATGTCAGGTGTATTGCAAATATTCGTGATTTGTGGTTAAAAACCTTACAGCGCTGTACTGAAAACCTCTTTTTTTTTCTTACCACCACAAATGCACTTTGTTTTCAATACAAAAGAAGAAAACATAAAAAATTATATTTTTTCTTTATTGATTTGCAAATGACTATTGAGAAAAGGTGTGAAACAAGCGAGAAAAAAAAAGTTTTTCTGCATCTAGCTGGAATAAATTGAGTCAAACTGCAGATCTAGCCAGAGTTAAACCCTACAGAGCAACTGCTCACCTATTCCTAAACCAAAACATTTGGGAACAGGAGAATGAATGAAAAAAGCCATAATCAGGGTCATGTGAGCTTGCCCCTCCAGGAGCAAAGCCTCGTGCTTGGAGGGAGAATTCTCACCTCCTGACTCCCAAGTACCTGAAACAGCAACCACCGTATTCTGCCCACAGTGCACCCCTGCATGCGTTGTCCTCTAATTTGATGCCAAGCATGCCAGCAACTTGTGGTGCAAGGCGACGAATTGCTAATGTTGTTGGACACTTGGCCTTCTGCTTGTGATGCAGCAATTCCCCTCCGGCAGAGCAGCAGAGGTTACCACTAACCCCTTCCCACGTTTGATGATAATGTTGCTGAGCAGGAAAGGCTAGGCTAGGGTGGTGGCAAAAGAGCAATGTTCTGTCATTGAGCATTGCAAGAAGTGAAGGTGACACATGAATTAATCAGTGAAATCCTCGAACCAATTGTTGAACCACCCCACTCCCAATTAAAGGAGGACGAAGGCTGTGCCCCCCAGACTCGGAGCAGACTTCCATGAAAAACTGCCCAGCAACTGCAAATGCTTTGGCCCAAAAATGCCCTTTGTGATGTGGAGAATGCGGAGAAGTGCATTATCTGCATAATTTTGGGGCAGATTCTTCAAAAATTAGGTCTCTGCGACCCACAAATACAGATGTGTGTGGCCCCTCTGCCACCGCAGACTTGCCATCCTGCAGAGTGGAGAGTGCAGATGTTGGCCAACCGCATTGGCGGTATGCAGCCTTACTGAGGACACAATCTTGTTTTTGCACCCATTGTTCCTTGTCAACACCTGGGTTAAGGTGACAGACTCAAAATCTGTTACTCTCTGGGTGCACAGGTTTGAGTCCTGCCTTTTTCGACAAAGCAGGAGCAGGACTGAAGGGCACGTAAAGCTTGTTTGGCTGTTTTGCACTTTTGGTTTAAATTGTTCCACCCTGAGTGTTTCTGCTGTGTTAACAGTCTACTCTGTGTGAGGGAGTAGAAGGAGTGAATGAAGTGGAGATGTGTGTTTGTGGGTGTTCCTTCTCCCCAACTTGGAGAGAAAGAGAAAAACTCTATCATGAACAATTGATACATGTTGATGATATGCAAGCTCTAATAGTTGCTAGGCGAGCATGACAGGCGCATGGTAAAAACCTCTCCTATATTGTCTGCTTGAGCAGAGGAGGAGGAAAACTGTTTACACTGGATTTCCCGTTCCACCATGTATTCGGAGTATTGGTAAACAGCACAAGCCAGCGCCCAGGTCTGCATTGGCAGTGACTCACTCTCCCCAGCCATCATGTAGAACAATAAAAGACAGTCACAATAGGTTCTGGTCTGTCTTGTGCCTCTTTTTGCTAAGCAGTCAGTTCCGTCTAATATGCTGAAAATGCAGCAGAGCCTGAGAGCGCAACATTTTCCTTCAAGGTGTATGCAATTCACTTATCTTCTGTGAAAGCAGTGTGGAAGTCTCACAGGACAACCCACACCTGGCGGACAATTGGTGTGCAACCCCACCGCAAACTGTGTGCAACAACAATAGGGCCTAGCTGGTGGCAAAGGGATGAGAAAGATCAGGTGGATGGATTGTGCAGCTTTGACCAAACGTGGTGGACAGCAGCTGCTGTATGGTTGCTTGCAAAGAACCAACTGACAAGGATGCTCTCTGTGCTCAAAATACAATAATACAATAAAGCAAAACCCCACCAAAAACAAGAAACACAAAAGTGAAGACATGCAAAACACGTGGGGAAACACCCAATTTCTCAAAAGGGTGCAACAAAGAAAGCGCCTGGAATACATTGTTGGGGCTCAGGAGGGACATAGTGTGATAAGTCCTGCACAAACAAATCAAGCCAGGCCACGCAAATTGAGAGTTTGGATGTGATTCGGAATTGGGATCAAATCTAATCCAGCCATATTGATATGAGATGTGTTTGTTGTTTGTGTTCAGTCATGCCACAGCGCCAAGTCAATCACATTGGACGATATTCAAATCTTAATTAATTGATACACTGCAGAAGCCATGCAAAATCAGCCATTGGGGTATGACTTGTGCTGCAGTCACTTTTGTCCTGCCTGAGCGCAGTTTCAAGTCTGCAACTCCAAGCAGTCCAATCTGATCTGACCCAATCCTAACTGAAAAAACAAAATCAAAAGATTGTGCTGAGATTGAGTAGTGCCATGTCTGTGATTGAACCTAAGACTGTCTTCCACATCCATTTCAATGTTCAAGAACAACAGCTTAAGAAAAAAAAAATTTTTTCTTTCCACGTTTGGAGAAAGTAAAACAATCCAACACACTGCCTTCTTGGCTCAGTTGGCAGAGCGTCTCCCTAGTAGCACAGTATTCCTAAGTGGAAGGAGAAGGTCACCAGTTTAATTCTGGTAGAAGGCATTGATGTGTTTAAAATTCCTGCTCCTTTTGAACACGCTGTCCAGCTGTGCTGGTCCACAATGCTCATTGACAACCCCTAACACTCAATCCTAATCTCTGAGCAGCAAGCACCATTAGGCTGCTTGGTGCACAAACTTCTCCTTTGGTGCCAACATGCCCCCGTCAGTTCCAACAGAGCAGAAAAAAATAGGGGAAAAATGGAAAGAAGGGGAAGAAAAAGTAAAAATAAAATAAAATAAAATAAAATAAAATTAAGGTGTTGTGCAACACTTGAAGATTGCTATTGAAACTGGTGGGAAAGAATGGGGGATCCCTGGATCACACAAAGGAAAATCTACCAGAGATCTGAAGGAATAAGGTACTGGCAGTCCACCATCAATTACCATCAATTACCATGTAAAACAACCTCAGTGCCACCACAATTAATCCTTGCATCATAAAGGGCCTAGCCTTGTGTGCTGCTGAAACTTCCTCATGCACACAGAGGAGAAGCACTCGATCTGACACCCCAAAAGAGTCTAAGAACATGGAGAATCGGGGTATCGATCCCCGTGCCTCTCGCATGCTAAGCGAGCGCTCTACCATTTGAGCTAATTCCCCCTGGACGGAGGCTGACGTGCAATTATTGTACATGCATGCACAAATTTTGAGCACAATTGAATCACAAGGATGATGGATTTGCGATATTTTAACAAAGGTTACAGTGCAGGTCATAAGCTCTGAAACTCTGCCAAAACCCTGCAAGAAATAGGTGCTGGTGCTGGTGCAAGGCTCACAGCTGTTGTGCGTGTTGCGTTATACTGCATGCACAAGCCAAGTTTAGGAGGATAGCTCCAAAATGAACAGACTTGCCAAAGCGGTAGCACATCTGCAATCAATACAAAAGGATCAAGTATTATGAATTTTGCCTGAAAAAATAGAGAGACATTGCAGAACCCCCAAAGTTCTGTCAAGATGTGTCAAATGTGGCTCAGGATTGGATAAAGTAACCATAAATGTTGGACTGATTGTGGTTGACTGTCACACTGAGTTTGGCACAAGGTCACTAGGTTGTAAAATTAAAGTCCACTGACTGTCTGCAAGGCTGTAACAAGCGGCATGATAGGGGCATGCATTGGCATTGTTCACAGGGGGTGTCATATTGCAAGGGATGTAAGATTAACTGGGGAAAGAACTGGCAGTCAACAAGGGGAAACCAGAATAATAATGTGAAACAAGAGTTCAGGAAGAAACAATCAACCCTTACTTACCAAACAGAAATGGGAAGAAACAATCAACTGCAAGGAAGGCTTAAGCAAGAAAAGTAGGATGACTTAAGGTCTGTAGAAATAGGATCAAAGTAGAAGCTCAGAGGTGCCAAACGTCAGTCTGCCTTGCGTCAACTTGGTAAATGACTATTCCACCTACAGTGGAGGAATCCCATCTGCAGGACAATCTCCATCAAAAGCTCTTCCAGAGACCTGACTGTGGGCTGAAATCCAAGAGTGCGGCATTCTTTGTGCTTTTGATCCAACTCCTCAAAGCTTGATCTCACAAGAAGACTAGTTAGCCAGCGACCTTTGGTGCCTTGCCTGGCCCAACCCAAGCCAAGTGACTGGCTCATATTGTACAGTGGGGTGACAAATGTTTTCGGCCACTTCAAAGTTTCTTATGACAGTCCAACAATCAGTTTAACCTTTATTCTGCTTTCACAAACGCCACTGTGCGAAGGAGTGGAAGTGGAGGTGTGTGTTTGTGGGTGGTCCTTCTCCCCAACTTTGTCTCAGCGTAGCGATTCATGCAGCTTAAGCCGCGATCTCCTGCGTCGGTCGGCCCAGGGTGCTTGTCAAAGCTTTGTTCCGCTCAGTCTGAGCATCTTGGTCAAAAACCAAACAAAAAATGCAAAAAGCCAATCTTTTTTTCGCTCAGTTGATAGCGACGAGAGAGCGAAGCGAGAGAGGCTGGAACAGGAGGAGGAACGACACGTGAAAAAACCGGAAAAAAATCCCCTGTGGGGGAAAAAGAGCCCGGAAAAGCGTGCCGTGTGCGTGAGGAGAAGGAACGAGCCACGGGAAAAAGCCGGAAAAACTCCCCTTTGGAGGAAAAAGAACCCGGAAAACCGTGCTTGGGGGACGGAGAAAGCATTTCCATCAGAGGAATCCACAAAGGAAAAGACAGCCGCCCAAGGGAAGAGAACGACTGAGAAATGGACGTAACGAGAGGGAGGGCCCAGGGTGCGGGAGGGCCGCGGGTGGGAAAGCACCCTGGGCCTCCCTCCTCAGAGATCGCGGCTTAAGCTGCATGAATCGCTACGCTGAGACAATCTCCTGCATCGGTTGGCCCAGGGTGCTACTTCGTCCAAGAAACCCGCAGGGGGGCCGGCTGACTACTGCTGGCGACACCACAGACACGAGGTGCATGGCAATGGACCCTGAGTGTTGCTCTGTGCTGACTGTGTGGAGCGGTGTCCGAGCCGTTGCTGAACGGCCAGAAATGACAGGAAATGATTCCCTGACGGGGTCTAATCGCTGAAGCTTGTGGTGCAACGGCGTGCCGCAAATGTCCCACCCGCAAAAACCACCCAGCGTCAATGTGGTGTGGAGGGCATGCGAACTGACTTGCTGCCTGCTGATGACTGTCAGGAAAAGCCGAGCGATGCGGCAACGGGTGGCAGTTGGATCCTCAAGGCTGATGAACATTGCAGAAGATTTGTGTGCCGCTTGCCTTGGCATGACGTCGCCAGAGATAGGACCAGACGATCACGGCCTGTGGTGAGCTTATCAATCGACTAAACAAAGATGGTTGGTGTGATGGGCCAAAGCAGCTGACTGCCATTGCAAGCTGCTCTCGCTTGCGCCGTATGAAGCGCCAGATCGGACCAGGAGGACGTTGCTTGAAGTATGGGGCGAGGTGATAGTGACTGTCATTAGCCAGGCCGCCGGTATGACGAGAGTAGAACAGTCCAGCAAGCGATGAACGGCAGCCTGTAACGGTCCTGAATTGACGCCAGGACCCGTGAAAAAGAGCCTTGCGGCTCAGGAGGTTCTGTGCCCACCGCAACTCAACGTCGCAAAGAGCACCTGAAGATCGGAAATCCGACATGCCGAGTCTTTTAGAAAAACCAGGACATTGGCCTGAATAAGCCGAGAGAAGAGTCCGCCCAAAAAGGCTACGGCTGAAGATAGCTCCTATCTTTGAGCCAGGCTCCGTTAGCAGCAATTCTGCATGTGTGCAAATGGGCGTGTCACGGAGGCAGCTGCGCTGACAGAAGGATTGACTGCCACGTCAACGACGACTGAGGGGCCATCCCTGAGCAGGGCCCCACGAGAACTGAATCCCTGCCACACAGGTGAAGTCTCTGCCACCAATCGTCGGCGAACGTTTGAAGTCTGCAGCTCAAAGCGCCGGGTTGGCCGAATAGTCGAATGATTAAATTTGGCTGCGGTGCATGCACAGCTCACGGCGCTGTGCCTCGGAAGGTGTTCGAGGGAGCAAGTCCCGCGATCCCCTTGACTCCAGCCAACGGGAAACCTGAGCGCCACACCGATAGCGTTGGGGCAGATAGTGTCGGCTTGGGCCACCGCACAGAACAGCAGGTGGCTTCTTCAGTCTTATGCTCTCCCAGATGAGCTAAGACGGCCATAGAGAAAAAACCAGTCACCCATTCAGATCGCCTTGCTGTAATGCCCACGATAGAACAGCCGAGAGGCAGTTGAATCTGTCAGTGGCGGATGCTGGGAGGATTGCCTACAGGGAAGTCTGCGTTGCTAGACTTGTGACAGAGAAACGGTGCGGACTCGGACTGGTTCCATGGCCACAGGAGCCGTTAAAATCTGTGTGGTCCATTGTCCGATAGACTGCGAAAATCCAAGTGCAAGGCAATGTGCGATTGCAAGCACCACAACGAGGCGGCGATGTCGACCGACCTCTGCGCTGCATCCAAAGGCAAAACAGCGTCGACAGCATGGTCCTTCGCGTCCTACCGTTGTCAGTTGAGTGTCGGTCTCAGTGCCTAAAGGCGGGCCAAAGTGGCAAGTGTCAAGACTGCTCCTGTCGTGTCGCCTGAAGGACCTTCCTCCTCGTCGGAGGTGCCGAAGTCGAAGTCAGGTGTTCAGCCATCTGGCACGGGCCATCATGAATGACGATGACCATGGTGTCCATCGCCCCTGCGTCAAAGGGAGGCAAGGCGACTGACTGTCGGTGCCTGCAGCACTCAGGAACTCAGGGTACCTGCTCGAAAAGGGTGAGATAAGTTTTTCAGGAGACAAATGGGGGGCCTCCTGTCATTTGCGAGAGCTTCCGAGGTCTTGGCGCCCAATGAACTGCATCAAAAAGCTATACATCTGATGGTTCCTGCATGGAGGGGGCATCGCGTCGACTTGTGACCTCTCAGCTCCATGGAGAGGTGCAGAACGTCCGTAAGCTCACTGTGCACCCACGAGGCGACCTGGGACTGTGCTCGCAGCATTGACCCCACCCAGGTCTGTCGTATCCACCTCTGCTGGAGGTGAAGCACGCAGTGCTGACGTCGCCATGAGGGTACACCATAGATGTGCTGACCACAACCCTGTATCATCCAACCAAAGGCCCATGGGGAACCCATCGTCGCTCAAGCGATTCCCCGCCGAGAGTGCAACCTCTGTCGGGCGTGTTCTGTCGGAGCAGGGAAGCATTTGCAGGTTCTGCGTCGCTTAAAAGGCGGTCTACTGTTGAGAGGCCGACGTAACTGAGTCTCTTGGCCGTCACCTCAAGGGTGCCGATGGCAACCCAAGATTGTGGGGGCAGTTGGGGAAATGGGAAGGACGAAAACGATGCCTTACCAAGCGGGGGGGACACAACCCTCCGCTCTGTGGTCCCAACTGCTCTCCTGCGTGACGTCGGCGACATACAGTGTTGTCAGCGAGCGGAGGCTGGTGTATGGACTTGCCAAGGCACCCAGCACACCCATTACCTGCAGAGCACGCGCTCCGGATGCTGAGACCTGCGCTGACTGAAAACTCACACCCACTAGCGAAGTGATGCGAGCCACGGCCTGGGGTCCATGTTCGCTCCGATCTCACTGGAGCGCCCACATCCGCCTGCTGAACGAAGGGGGCAAGTAACAAACCTAGCAATACGAAAAGCAGGACCCCATCCTCACTGTCAAAACAGATCTGTGCGACTCGTCCGGGAGCTGGAGAGCGCGGATCACGGGCAGGCCCCCTGGAAGCCACCTACCCACCGACGAGCGAAACCCAGCAACTGGAGTTGGCTTCGAAGTCGGCGACTGCGAGGGCAGCCTCCGCCCAGCGTGCTCAGTGCACCTGGCGCGGAGAGCCGACACACCCTAACCAGCAGGAACTGCCTACGGGCCTATGGACTGGAAGGGGAGCGCTTGTGACGATCCAATTGGAAAGTCTAGTCTTCTTCGAGAGGCGGCGATCGCCTTCGACATACGGAACACAGAGTGGACTGCAAAGCAAGCCTGGCAGTGACCCCTCTATCGCGCGAGCGAGGGAGGCACTGCACAGAAGGATGGGCGCTACTCCACCTTCCTCTGTGCGGGTGATGCGGGCTCGCTGAACGACCCACACCCCATAATCTTACCACAACACCCGATACCCCCCCCAGGGCCGGGCGCCGCAGCGGCGCCTCAACGTGCGCGTTCGCCACCAGCCGCCAAGCAGCAGCGGTGCGAGAGAGCGAAGACTGAGCGAAAAAAAGATTGGCTTTTTTGCATTTTTTGTTTGGTTTTTGACCAAGATGCTCAGACTGAGCAGAACAGAGCTTTGACTAGCACCCTGGGCCGACTGACGCAGGAGATGGAGCGAAAGAGAAAAACGCTGCTATGAATTATTGATACATGATGATGATAAACACACTGTAATAGTTGCTAGGCAAGCGTGACTGGCACAGGGTAAAAACCTCTCCTATATTATCTGCTTGAGCAGAGGAGGAGGAAAACTGTTGACACTGGGTTTCTGTTCCACTTAATACTCAGAGTATTTGTCATCAGCGCAAGCCAGCGCCCAGGTCTGCATTGGCAGTGGCTCACTCTCCCATGGGCATCGTGAGAACGATAACTGACAGTCACAATAGGTTCAGGTCCGTCTTGTGCCTCTTGCTGCTAACCAGTCAGTTCCGCCTTACAGTGAATGAAGCACCTTTCCATCAGAGCAAAGAATGTCACTATGGTCTAAGTCGAAGCTGTACATCATTGGTTCTTGTGGAAACTAAACAGAAGTACAGCCACTGGATTGCTTGGACTGTCTACCAGTCGATTTCGTAAGATTCTTGTATGCGGGGACTGATTTAAGAGTGAGAGACAAGACTATAACCACAAGAGTGAAGTTTAGTGTGTACAAGCTACTGTCTGGTGTTCTAGAAGCTACTGGCTCACACACGCACTCTTGTGAAGATAAGAATAAGCTACTCTCTGCCAGCGCCAAGTGGAAACCGCAGGAGCTACAGGTCATAGGGTTGCGGAACTGCTACAGAGACTACGAGCTAGGAGCTGGAGCTTGAGAATTACAGACAAAACAGAAGGTTAGGCACTAACATCACTCGAGTGGGAGTCTTCTTGTGTGTCTTCGAATAGCGGCATGTTTCAGCAACTTGTGAGGATGACAAGCTGTCGAGCCTGTGACCTCAAATAAATTAAGTGTATACCCACTGTTTAACTGGCAATTGTGAGGATTACCACCCTGCCTCGCCCCACGTTTTGCTGGCAAAACGTGACTAGGCTTGGATTCCTACTCTCTTATTGCTAGTTGACAGACTGTGCAGAAATGCAAAGTCCTACGATGCCTGGCCAATAGCACCTCACTTTGGAAATGACTCAGGACTGAAACACTTCTGTGGGAGAGGTGCTAAGCCCAGATGGACAGAGTTAACAAGATGATGGCAGAGCTAACAAGCCTTACCACCTGCTACCATGATGTAATGCCTCATAAAAGGTGCGTGTACGTCGACGACGGGTGCCGGTTACGTCAGCGGAGCGCAACGGCGCGGCGGGGCGGTGTTGGGGGAAACGAGGACGTGAGGCATTGTGATCATGGGCTGCCCCCATGTGCCACGACGCGCGGCGACGGACAAAGCGCCGCCATCGTCATACGTGGCGGGATGGAAAGAGCGAGCGGCAGGCGGCCCGGCAAGCGGTGGCGGCGACGGCGGGGACAGGCGGTGGAGCACCACAGGCGCGGGTGTCAGCGGGAGGAGACTTTCCGCGGGCCGCAGCAGCAAAACAGGAGCATCTGGGCTCGCCTTGCGCCGGGACAGTTCCAAACCATATTTGTGCTCAACTGTCCCAAATCACACACTGCAGTTCTGTAATTCTGAGGAGACTGAGAGTCTGTTTACATCTAATTGCAAGGCAGAACTGGACCCAAGTGTACACCATACCCGCTGCGGCCAGGGTTATGGTACCGTAGGCAGCTCTTGTTCGATGTTTTTCCCCCGCTTCTCACCTTATTATCTGTAACAACTCATTCGTCAGACCCTGACCGCTTGCCGAGATTGCAGGCCAGCCATCCTCTTGCCTTTGTTTCAAAGCGGGAGGCCAGTGGGCCACCAACCGGCAAACTCGTTTTGCCTTCTACCGTGCCGATCAATTTCCTTGAAGTTGAAGGGTCCAATGTCGGTGGAACGAAACCTAAAAAAAAAAAAAAAAAAAAAAAAAAAAAAAAAAAAAAGAGAGCGATAGGGACAGAGAGCGAGAGTGAGAAAGAATAAAATATTAATAATTGAGCTTTGGTCCGACACTTCTACGCGGGTGCCGCAAGGCATCGCCAAAAACACTGCGTGCAGCCGCCTCCTGTTCCGCATCGCCAACGACGACGCCAGCGCCAATCGCAAGAACCGCAGCGTTGGCGCCCGTCGCGCGCCGTCGACGACAGCCGCCGCCATCGACTCGTGGGGCTCGACCCACCCGAGCGATGCAACGCCCGCCGGAGCCGTGCGCGTCGGCGATGCGGAGGAGGAAACGTTCGCGATACCAGCGGGAGGGTGAAGAGGAGCGTCATCTCGGGGAGGAAGGCGAGGAGGAGCCGGGTTACGATGGATGGGAGCGTCCCCTTGCGGTGTGGATGTCCATTTTCCCTAGACCCACCACGCAGCGGGTTACTGAGGGGCGAAAATCACGGAGTGGGTAAATATCAGCGCTTGGAGCCTATAGAGAAAAAATAATGGCTTATGGAACAGCGTCCTGCGTCGCGATGGAATTCCCTTGGCAAATCACTTCTGAGTGAGTTTTGCAAATGACGCAAGGTAATGAAATAAAAAAACACATGCAAAAATACTTCAAGTTTTGGTCGGGGAAACTGCGGCGGGCGTCCTGCTCTTTTTGGGCTCAAACTCGGTCCGCATCGGCCTCGACACTCTGCAGGACACGCAACGAGACCGACGGTGCTCAAATTCAGCTCTTCACAGTCCTGCACCGCCCCATTGACTGTGGCGGTGTCCGTAAGCCGATAATTACCGCGGCGATGCAAGCTGTCTCTTCTCTCCGTGTATTTCGCCCATTCGTCAGACCCTACGAAGAAAAAGAAAGATACTGCGTCTCAGTGGAGTCCAATCATACGACCGCGATGGGTTCCTCGTTCTCGGAGTCAGGAAGTTCTCCCAAAAGTGAATAGAAGGCGATTTATTTTGGTGGATAATTCACCCACCCCTTGCGAAAGGCCTTCTGAAATCGACATATAAAGGCACCCAGAAATATTTCCCTCCAACTGCGAAATCACGCCAAGCAACTCCGTCCCGCCAGTACCAGGCGTCCGCACGCAACCAGCCTCCTGCGCTGGCTCTCTTCGAATCTCTCTTCTAAAGTCACCATCATCTTCGCAGTGGAATTGTCGTGCGGCTCGACGCCCAACGCAAGGGCCAGCCGAACCGCGTCAACGTCCACGCGCGCGAACCCAGCCCCTGAACACCCTCTGGGACTCGTTATAGTCGGCTTCCAGCAAGATGCGGTGCGCCGCGGCCGATCGAGCCGCCCCGTGCCCGTTTCGCCTCGCGCCTCGCGGTGCCTGAGTTGTACGCGCCGAAATCCATCAAGAGCCGCCGCATCGCAAGGTTGTCCCTCTCCAGAGCGGCCCAGACCGTCGAGTGTTTGTCCTCCATGTCCCAAGGGTCAAAATCCAAGGGGTCCCGCGGCGGTTCGGATACGCTCCGTGGGTCAGCAGGAGCCGCGCGAGGTCCAAGAACCCGTGCGGCACGGCAAAGTCTAGCAGCGACGGGGCCGGGGCGTCGGCGGTGAGCGCGAGCTCTTCAGTGTTGGCCTCGAGGAAGGTGACGAGAAGGCGTTCGAGATCTGGAGATCCGGCGCGCCGGGCGATGATTCGAGCTGGGCGAGGAGATCGCCGCTCTGGTGGTGCGATCTGACGACGTCCAGCTTCAGCGACTCGTTGGCTAGGATGCACTGGAAGGATCGACAGACGGTCGAAAGTGTATAGTAGGAGCGGTCGAGGCGGTGTGCGGCAGCCAAGAGCAGGATTGACTGGAGCAGCTCGTCATGGAAACGTTGCCACTGCGAACAACGCCGTCGGGCGCAGCCATGACAAGAAACCAAAATCCCTTTCCGCACACAGTACAGATTGCTTTGATTGTGAATACTCCCCTCGCATCTGTGTCGGCGAGATGCGGATGGTACACCCATGACCGTCTCTACTTTGTCGCTGTTTAGTCCGGTCCCCGTGGTGTATTTATCCTTGCTCGCGATCGTATGTGAAAGAGGTTGTGAGGATGGACAGACGCTCATGCGGTCAAGCCAACAACAACAACTGGCGGGCACGGACTCGCTCACTGCTCCACTCACAGCGCCTGCGGGTGGAAAGGGCAGCATAGAAAAAAAAATATGTCCCCCGAGGGGGAATCCACTCTAGTTTTGCGTGTCATCCTTGCACAGGGAGCCATGCTAATCTTCTCTGTATCGTTCCAATTTTCATATGTGTCTGCCCTGTTTCCAGGGACAGACATCTCATAGAAGGTCACTCACTCTTATATAACCATTGGGGGCGCATTGGCAAGTGCGTTGCGGGTTCGGTGCCACCAATTAGGTCGTGCTGTGTCAGTGCCAATGCACCCGCTGTTCCTGCGACACCGTTGCATGAGGACCGCGGCTTTCGCTCAAAATTCAGAAATAAAGTATGTAGAGGCTCGGTTATGGGACAGACCGCCTCAGTTCGACGTTCTGGTATGACGTTCTGGTATGACAGCCTTGACCGGCACCGCGACCATATCGGCAGATACAGTGTGCCCTAGACGTCTGCAATTGTCGCCACAACCCCCTTTGCCCACGCTCGCATTTCCGCGCATGCTCTAGTACCGCACAGAACGCGTCCGTGCAGAGCGGCAAAGGGGCGACGACCGTGCGCGGGATTGTGAGTGTGTGAGGGCTGCGCCCCGGTCGTTGGCCGGATTGGTTGGGTCTGCCAGATACGCGGAGGCAACGGTGGATTGCGCTCGCCGCCGTCGGCTCTGCCCTTCCGAACGGTGCTATCGCTTGGTTCCCGGAAACACAATAGGCCTCCGATGCCGAGACCTTCTACGAGGAAAAGTCGGTCGTGGGCGGCCCCGCGCTCTGGTTGAGAGCGCCCCGGTGGAAAGCGCCAACCGCGTGTGGTCTATGAAGCTGCTGCTTCGCACTCGCCCCAAATGTGACGCGGACGTTTCGTGTCGGGCTTGCGAGCGAGGCGGAAATGGCAGCGCAGCCGGGGGTCGCGAGAGGCAGCTAGCTGTTACCGGCCCAGGCACTGGTTTCGCCGCTCCTCACTCAAACACCAGTTCGTTGCGTTTCTCGGTTTTCGCATGTGGCGACCTAAGTTTGCGTCCACTTTGGGATTCTCCAATGAAGAACTCCGGGCGCGATCCCTGACCGGCTGGAGAAAAGCGAGATTTCGAATGCAACAACCGCAGTATTGCATGCATTTGCGCGCTTCATCAATCATCAATGTGGTAAGCGAACCTACCGTCAGTCCTCTTGCAAATCACTTTTTCTTCCCGCTCGCCGCCTTTGCCGCAGGTTTCGCCGCTGGCTCCTTCGCCTTCCCCGCCGCCACCTTCGCGGTCGTCGTCGTCGCCGTTGCAGCGCCCTTTGGAGCAGCCACAGCCCCGCACATTTCGCCGTCGCGCCGCTTGCGGCGGGCTTCGCGCACCCACCGCCCGCACGCCGGTACAGCTGCAGTCCGAGCGGTGCTGTCGCTTGGAGTTCGTCACTGGGAACGGGAGGGAACCCCCTCGAAAGAGAAGAAAAATTCAAGTCTCCCCCACTCCATCCCTTCCGATTCCGTCCACTTTGTGCAATCGACGCGCACCTTATCAGTGCGGACCTCGCCGTGGGTAGCCCGACCCGCTTCTGCTGATCCGTAATCTGCTTGGTGATCTCGGCCGCGTTCGGCTTCCACCCCTTCGCCCTCGGGTCTATTTTTTGACTTTCATGCGGAATTGAGTTGCCAAGTTGCGGAGTCTGGGAGTCCAGACTCTCCAACTTGGCAACTATGTTACTCTGCGCTTCTGTTACTCTGCAGCTCTGCCGCTCTGTTGCCTCCACAGCTCTGCAACTCTGAAACCCTGCTACTCTGCAACTCTGCTTTGCACTGCGAATCTGCCACTCTGATTCACTCTGCTACTCTGCGACTGCACTACTCCACCGCAACTCTGCAACTCCCTGACTCTCCGACTCTGTCACTCTGCTACTACGCCGCTAGGCCAAACTCGGCAACTCTGCTACTCTGCCGCTACTCCGCATACCTGCAACTCTGCCACTCCACTCTGCTTGTCAGCTATTCTGTCATGACTGCACAACTCCACCACTCTATCATCGCAGGCGCTGTCCACCCAACCAACAAACAACTATGGCTCTGCAGGTGCATTTTAGGACAAGACTGTTAGGCGGAACTGACCAAAAAAAATTGCAGAGAGTGCGGTCCTCCGCAATATCTGCAGCCACAATGGGCGTTTTTGGGGTAACTGCAAGCAGTTGCGGAGCAGTTAGTTTTTTTAAAAACTAAGTCCGCTCTGAGTAATGATGGCCTCTGCCGGATTTGGAGCGGATATTGGAAGGTCTGTATCTGCATTGGAATGCCAGAGAATACCACCCCAAGGTTCATGTCCGGCGGATACCGTTACCTGGTTCATGTCCGCGTGATCGGTGTTTCCGCAGATTTGCGCCTCTCTATCCGGAAAAGTCCATACCCTCCGGAATGCACGCTGCTCGAAGGAGCGGAAGCCGCAGTCGCTGGGCTGCCGGATCTTCCCGTCGAGATCCTCTTCTTCATCGCCCACCAGCGCCTTAACCCTTTAACGAAGAGTGACTTGCTGCCCGCAGCAGCCGACGAGACGCGTTTTACGGCTGCGACAACAGCACGGCACACGAAAGAGGCTGCCTTGGCACTTTCTTCCTTGACCGCGACCGCCTGTTGTTGGTGACCGCTTCCCGGGCACGCATCGATGCCGCCGACGCGACTGCCGATCTGATTTCCCTCGGGTTGGGGGGGAGCGGTCGCGTTTGCCCCACGGACTTGGGCGAGCAATTGGCGAGGAAGCACATCGCTCGTCTTTGGTGCGGCGCGCTGCGCAATCTAGGATGCAAGGCAAGAACAAGCGCGGCGTGCATTCACGGTGATGTTGAGCGAGGGTTGTTGATTTGCTGATGGGCAAGTACAGTACAAGTAAAGCGAACTGTATATTTGTTGCGCTTTGAAAAAGCCCCCCCTCCCCACCCATAGTGCCACCACCCCAATTTATTCGGCCGACGACCACGGGGATGCAACATTGAGTCAGGCGGCCGGGGCAGCGTTGCCCGCACCCCCATTCTCAGGTGGCTGGCGGTCTGAGGGGAAAGCAGGGTATCAGCAAAACGGTTTACAGAGCTGGGTGTTACTTACTTTCTCGCTCCCAGCGAGCACGTTGATTTTCGCGCTCTCGACGGGCGTTTTCTCGATCTGGGATGGGGTTTGCGCGGGGGGGCGGGTTGGGGAGTTGTTCAGGACGGATTTGGAGGTGGGCATGCAAGTCGAAACAGGAACAGAAAATAGGACGGAAGGAAAAAACGGTGCTTACGCCTGGGACCTTCAATTGGACCTTTTTTTTTGTGGAAAACAAAGTCGTTAGGTCAAGAACGCTAAAGCGGTGACATGATACTGACGTCCTTCCGGCGACGGAGATCGGGAACGTTCCGCTTTGGAGCGCGTAACACGAAAGAGCGCCTAGTTAGCCTCAAAATAGCCATAAAAGGTTGATCGCGAGATGACCCACTATCACCGGACCTCACCTCCTCCTGGACCGGCGATCCGCGCACGAAGTCGATGAAGTGGCCGAAACAGTGGTCAGTGCGGGAAGGGAAAGAAAGCACACCAAAATTGATGACCTTACTTTGCGGTACTCTAATTCGGGGGGGCGGTGGGGGCAAGTCTGGATGGAAGAAGGAGATTCGAGGGGGGAAGTCAAGAAAAGTCAGAGCGACAGAGGAAACTAATAACCCAACTGAGGTTGCGGCCGCCGCTGCCGCCGGGAGTGCTGGGATCGGCGACGGCGGACCATACGGCAGCGATGAGAATGGTTGCGATGAAGAGGAGAGAGGACGACAGACTTGGCAAGAAGCATGGTCGTTTTGGTTGAGGCTGGGTGGTTGAGATTACTCAGGGAAGTGCGGCTGTTTCAGAGTGGCGGCGTGAAACGAAACAATCTCGTTGCGATTTAAATATTACTGACGCCTTTACGCTTAGCCTTCAGTGTCAGTGTGCTCAGCCGCGAAGTTTTCCGCCGCACACCAACGACCGCTGGGGGCGCGGGACGAATTTGGGCGACGTGCGTGTCTTCAATCTGACGCGGAGGGAACAAACAACCAAGAGGAATTTGTTTGGGGAGTGCACGCACAGTGTCTGCTAATTGAGCGACCCGTTTTGGAAAAAGTAACCAACGTTTTATTACTTCCGCCCTAACCTCGCGCCTGTCGGAATTGTGTAATAATTATATGAAGAAAAATAAAGGAGGGGCTGTGCCAAGTCCGCAACCAAACCGAAATCATGTTGAGACCAACGGCTTCAATCACACACACACACACACACACACACACACACACACACACCAGAGCATCACCACTCGTACACCCCGTCCTTGTGGATAAACTTGCCCACGTCGGCAACCCTCTTGCCTTGAACGACTGACTCGATGGTCGCAGCACTCGTCTCTGAGCTGAGGGCACCGCGCGCAACCCTGTTTGCGCGGTCCGCCTCGCCCGTCAGGTTGGTGACGACGTAGCCAGGGCACATTGTCCACACCTTGCAGCCCCACTCTGCAAACTCGCGGTGGTGGTACGCGGCCAGCATGTTGAGGGCCGCCTTGCTCATGCGGTACGCGGGGGGCGAACACGCCGTAACTCCACGACGCGGCGTCGCCGATTGAGCCGAGCGCGCTGGACACGTAGAGGAGACGGGGGTCCGCCGACTTTTTGAGGAGCGGGACAAAGGCGTCGGTGACGATCGCGGGGCCGGTCGAGTTGGTGGCGAAGGTGTCGCGCAGCTGGGTCGCGAGGTCGCCGGATGTGACGACGATGCCGGCGTTGTTGACGAGGACGTCGACGCGGCCGATCTCGGCGGCCACTTGATCGGCGGCGGCGCGGACAGATGCTGGGTCCGAGACGTCGATGCGAATAAGGGTGAGCGGAGCGGTTGAGCCGCGCGCGCGGATGTCTTGGACGGCCTTTTGGCCCTTTTCGACGGAGCGGACGCCCAGCAGGACGTGGTAGCGGGCGTCGGGCGCCGAGGCGAGAAGAGCGGCGGTGTCGAAGCCGATGCCGCTGTTGGCGCCGGTGATGAAAACTACAGTCGGAGTTGACATTTGGGAGAAAGAGAGTGTGTGTATGTGTGAGTGTGTGTGAGTGTGAGTGTGAGTGTGTGTGTGTGTGTGTGTGTTTGTTTGACTATGAGAGTGCGCGAGGGATAGGCGCGTTTTTATTTATAGGCTGGCCTTCGATTGTTGTTCGTGTGTTCATTTGTGTCCTCCGTCAAAACAAACCGTCCCGAGGCGGCGGATCTGCTGCGGAAAAATTCGGAAATATTAGGGGTTGTCAAACCCCCCTCTTTTTTGTTGGGAACAGACAAACAAAACGTTGCACAATTTTTCCGCCACCGCTGCAAACTGCCTTTTTGGACCCATCAAAACGTTTCTTTTGCTGAAAGCTCCTCGCAAGGGGCGCTTTTGTTGGAAAGGCTTTCGTTGCAAACCAGTTTGTCATGTTTTGCAGTTTCCCATTTTTGGAAGGTTGCCGCACATGGAAAATCTTTCTAATAATTGGGGGCTAGGTGGTTTGTCTCTCAGTCTGCCTCTTGTCCTCTCTCCCCTTCTTCATATCCATCGCCACTCCACCAACAATGGCGAGCAAGAAGCAGCCCGCCGTAGCCTCATCCAAATCACTTCGTACGACAAAGCCGCAATTGTTAGGAATGATACAATTCATGGCGACTCCAACAAACTTCCTACGTTTCTTCCATTCATTATTGAAGCATGCTGGAATTGGGCGTAAGGAAGCGAGCGAGAGAGTCAGTCTGTTTGAGAGAGCGAGACGCAAGATCTTTGGTTTGTTGCTCTCTTTCTTCGCACCACACGACAAGCCCTCTTCACAATTCATTCGTGCTGCCTGAAGAAATCCGTGATCGTTTGGCAGTTTGTACGAGCTTTCTTCTTGGCAGACTCACGGTCTGTGCTCGCATCCCTTATTTCTCTTCTTGCAATCGTCAAATGCCTTGTTTGTTGCGGGTGGCCGCTTTTCTCCAAATAGAGGCTTGAATTTCAGGCTGGACGAATCAAGAGTTCCAAGACAATGCAGCGATGGGCCAGATGCGAACGATAGATGCGCACCCAATATCAGGCGCGACGTAACCGGGTGGTGGAAGGGTTGTATCATCTTGCTTGGGCTGGATACTGATAGCTGGCACAAACCAAGGAAACACTCAACGCTTCGGACGATAAAATGGCGACCACACACGACAATTACAATGGCAAAGAGTGCTCGTTCGGTTCTGGCAACTTTTTTTTTTTTTTTGTGTGCCGACACGCATCTTCGCCACGACCCAAGGATGTCATCGTGTTCCCAGATGCAGCACTGCCGGCCGCAAGGTGAAACACACAGTCTTCAACAGTGTACAGGAGTTGCCGCCAATGGCAAGCGCGTTCGATGAATAAAAAGAGTCGAAAATTTTTGGCAGCTGAAGGCAAAAATTCTGCACTTTACGCCCTGCCTATACCCCACTTTAGCTTTTACGCGAGTTCAGAGATGAGTGAACATACGGAGAGATCACTCTTTGTCGGAAGCTTCCTCTTTTTTCGACGCCCCCGTCTGAGCGTCGGAGCCTTTGTCGCGTCGGAGTCGAAGCACCGCCGACCAAAGGTCGGCGGCATCCCCAATGGCCCCCAATATCCCCCAAAGAGGCGCCCTGCTGCACGGTGTGCGTCACTGAATTTGTCTGCTTCCGTTATCGTTGCTTCACCTATTTCAGCTCCCATGAAAACTGGGGGGCATCACCCCACCGCAACCACCCAGCACAATCTCCCAGCTCCATGGCCTCTCTCAAAAAAAAGTATCGCAACAGAGATGCTGTCGACGTGTACTACGACTACGGCTTCTCGTCTGAGTTCGACACGTAGCCGTCGATGAGGCCTTGAGACAGAATGTATCATATAATGAATAGATTGAGATGAGGATCGAGCTCTGTTAACTCAGTTGGTTAGAGTGTAGTGCTAATAACGCTAAAGTCACAGGTTCGATCCCTGTACAGAGCACTTTCCTCCCTTCGAAAGCCATTTAAAGAGAGCCCACGCAAACTCTCAAAACTCGGAACCACGGAAAACCATGGAGAGACGGCGCTTGTTCGCAAAACTGAGCCAAGGGAAGCGTATTGGAAACAGCGTCCCGGCAAACTGTAGAACGCCTACACTGAACCTCGTAGTGCCCGTGAGCCCTAACCATCCCTCATCGTAGCCAGGTCGGAGATGCGGCCGCCGAAACCTGCAAATAACAAGCACATGAGCAACGAGGGGTCAAGATGTCGACCCTCGTTGACTTTACCCGTTCCGAATGTCATTGTGCTTGTCGTTCGAAGTGATTTCCGTTTTTTTCCCTCTTTTTTTTCAGGCGGGCGGACGGTTGGTCAGCAAGAGGGAAATGTGAGGAGCCGAGATCACGATCCAACCTCCCTGATCTCTCACTGTCTGCTCTCCCCTTCTCCCACCCGACTCTTACCCGAACACGACGTGAGGCTTGCTCGATGAAGACGCTGCTGCTGCTGCTGCTGCTGGTGCGGTTGATGGTGAGGCTTTCTCCTTTTCTGATTCCTGCGAGGAACCCGCCAGCCTTCAGCCAGACCCCGGAGGCTGCCCAAAAACCCTGAAAACCGATTGAACACCACTTCAGTCATTGAAAAAAGCGAGAAAAGGGAGGTTGAACCTTTCGGGCCACTCAAAAGGAATCCTCCGGGACCTGGCCTTCTGCCGCGTCAGCATACACGTACATTATATGCATGCACACAAAACGCACGTCCGCTAAACACCCTCCAACCTCCTCCGAGGGGCGGCACGCCCGGGTAAACCCAATTTAAACAACATCTTCACCATCCATCCATCCATCCATCTTATCCATAACGACCACCAAAATTATCGCCCCAAACCTCAGCTACCAAGGCCGACATTCCTATTGACGAAACAGGCTTTATCCAAAAGTGAGTGGATATGTACCCCCTTCGACCTCAGCGAAGCCAATTGTCACCCCGCTCAAAGTCAGCTTAAATCTCATGGTGTATGAAAGAATTGTTTTAATTGTTTTGTCATTGCCCCGCCCAGCGTGACACGCCATGACAGATACGCTCCTAATTCAAGTCCAGGGCATCGAGAAGGTATGGATGGGTGCAGCCTGATCGACCAATTTGATTAAAGCCACCACGGCCCTTCCCCTCCTCCCCCCTATCTCTCTCAACCAGCGTATTGCCAAGATGCTAGAGTTGGGCGCTTTAGTAATCGAGTCATCAGCCGCCGACGGCAACAACGTGGAAACCGCAAAAGAAGACGTGATCCTCCGCTACGGCGACTACATGAAGATCGTGAACGTTGTAGTCTCACCGTGTTTTCAACGTCATCCATACCCACTGAAGGCATTTACAGGAACTCCAAGTGGGTTCGCGACGCATCTTTTGGTACTTGGCCGACGCGGGGGTATTGTCTGCTTTGGCGTCGGTAACGTCGACTCCCTTGGCGGGGGTCGGGGGCAATTTGAGGCCGCTGCCGTATCGTGGGTCGGCCGAGGGAGGAGAGAAGGACTTTGAAAACATTGTGGAGGCGTTGAGGGTAATAAAGGAGGCGTTGCGAGCGAGTGCCGGGTCGGCTTAGTGGTCAAACGACGCGTCTTATCTTTTGTGAGCTGGGGGGACCCAAAAAGTCGTTCATGATTGTGGGCTTTCGCATCGCAGATTCATCCCATCATGAAAAAAGAAAACCTTCGGACGGCATTTTGTTCGCAACCCTGCAGCAGCAGCAATACGGAAGGTTGGACGTCCTCAGACCATTAGAGCCCCCAACATCTTGGAGAGCTTCGATTCAAGCAAGCTCAATCTTCCTCCAATCTTCTGCCCGTTTGGGGTTGTGTGCAGTTCCTTGCCTTTTCTGAGCGTATTTATTTGGTACAACTGAATAACGCTAGCACCCATTTTCACCAGCAGCAGTTTCGGAAATTTTCGTCATTGTTAAGGACTTTGAAGCAACAGTAGAGCAGAATTCCCGCTTCGCGGTGAATGCTTGGTCGGGGATTGGGGGTGGTCGGTTTTGATCGCCCACTTCAGCGAACGACGAAAACTCGACGAAGACAAGGGGACCGCGGCCGAAGATTCGACCCTGAGAGAGGAGAGGACCTCCATCGAGAGGTCTTGGAACGCGACGGTATTCAAACAATCTTTCTCTTAAATCAAGGGGGCCGGTGGTCTTTTTTTCAAGATTTTGAGGTTCGGTTGACCGGTTGACTGGTTGACAGCAAGCTTAAAAAAAAAAAAAAAGACTTCACGCTACTCCGAGAGAGCAAGGAGAACAAGAAATGGGAAGGAGAAATTCTAAAAAAATGCTCCATGGAAAAAAAGGGGCTTAACCCCACCTCTGGGACAACACAAAAAGCAAACCCCAGCATACACTACTCTTTTTCTTTAGGGGTGTCTTTATTCCAACCCGACTCTCTTCCTGAACTTCCCCGCATGGTCCGCGATCGCCCTGTCCCTGTCGACGCGCGGGGCGAAGCCGACGCGCGGTGCGGGGGACGCGAGGTCGGTGGATCCGTAGTCAAAGACCGACAGCACGCTCCTGCGGAACGGCACGCCGAGGATGGCGTCGCCGAACCAGCGGTCCAGGCGTTCATGCCGCCCTGGCAGTAGACGGTGCCGTTGACGACCCGGTGCTTGCCGGGGACGAGGAGGTCAAGGGGGTCGATGGCGAGCCACTGGTCGCCGACGGAGACCTCGATAGCTGCGGTTGGTCGCAGGGCCACTCGACCTGGGCGTACGCGCCGAGGTCGCGGAAGCCGGGCATCAGCGGGGCCATGGCGTCGATCTGTGCGGAGCGGAAGCCGACGAACTGGTCGCCCGAGTCGACGAGACCCAGGACCGTTGGCGGGGCGATGGAGCCGTTGATCAGCGGGACGTCGACGCCATTGACGCGGATGCCGGTCAGTGGCACGTTCCAGTTCTGGTAAGTTTCGGGGAACGAGTCGTAGTTCAAGTTGATGATCGGGGTCACGTTTGTGAACGCGACGGGTTCCTCATCGTCGTACCAGCCGAGGGCCAGGCGGCCGGCGGAGGCAGAGTCCGGCGTTCAAGCGCGGGAAGGTCGCGGAGAAGACTGGGGCGTCGACGGCGGCGGATTCGACGAGGGCTTCGAAGAGCGGGAGTGCGCCGTAGAGCCAATAAACCCGCTGACGTTTTGCATGGCGAAGCTGAGGAGGCCGGCGAAGGAGTAGTCCTGGAACTCGTTGAGGGCGGCGGAGTAGATGATCGGGGTGGGGAAGGCGGGGAGGGAGAGGCTGTCGCCGAGGACGGTGGAGAGGTTCGCCATGCGGCCGAGGACGCCGCCCTCGCCGACGATGGTGCCAAAGACGTTGGTGGACGGGTCCCAGAGGCGGGTGGCGGCTGTGGTGGTGAAGGCATCGGCGGGCGATGCGGTGCAGGAGGCGTTGGAGGTGGTATAGCGGCAGTCCGCACCGGCGATGAAGGTGTCTGCGGACGCAAAGTCGACGAGGAGAGGAGGGAACGACTGGTTGTCGAACGACACGCGGGCGATGTAGTACTTGTCGTCGGTGCGGCCGACGCCGAACTCGATGGGGATGGACGGGCGTTGCTTTGGATCTGTTGCGACGGGGACCGCGACGGCGGTCACGGCGGCGGCTAGCACGGCCACGGAGGCGGTTGCGGCGATGCGGGCCATCAGTTCGACGGTGATGAGCGAAGACGATGGGAGAGAGAGCGAAGCGAAAGAGAGCGATGCGGCAGAATTGAAGTGTCGCTATTTATGTGTGTTTGTGAGTGAGTGAGTGGGTGAGTGAGTGAGTATGGCCGGATGTGGCGGTGTATGTGCACCTTGTTGACTGAGGTTCCGCGAACGAGGCTTGCCGCGGCTGGCTGTCACCGAGGGCGGTCGCTGTGACGGAAGCGGCTTGAGGGCTTGAGGTGATGGATGGGACAGAGAGAGACAGCGAGAGGGGACAGAGACAGAGAGAGAGAGTGAGTGTGTGTGGTGCCACCGAGTGCCATCCCCAACCCACAGTTCGTTGACTTGCTTGTTCCCTTATTTTTGCGCAGTGATTCCGGAGCCGGCCGAGGCTGCAATGCGTCTGTCTTCTTGCCTGTCTCTCTGCCTGTCTGCCTGTCTACCTGCGTGCCCGTCTTCCAGCCACGAAAATCTCCCCCAAAAAAGGCAGGTCCCGGGCACAAGGTGGGCCACCAGAGACGGCCGGGATCACGGAGACCCTAACGCACAACAACCTCGCTCCTTCTCCAGCCTCCCTGACGCCTCACTCGGGATCGGCCGACACTCACGCTTACGCCAGCCCGCACGGCTCGCCGATGATCCCGTGCACGTACGCCAACACCATCGACGCGACGCCGGCGGTCACGAACCCGCCCGTGCCCGCGGACTCCCACAGCGGCGCGAAGCCCGCCTGCTCTTCGTTCTCCTCCACCTCCCTTTCCACCTCCCCTCCCTCACCGCCACCTCCTCCGCCGCCGCCGCGCCATCCACCCCGCCACCGCCCTCACTCCTCCGACAACCCCCACGCCCTGCACGATCAGCGCCGCCAGCAGGCGCGGACAAAGTCGTCATTCCCTGCCCAACGTCGCCCGCGCTTCCCAAGAAGTCGCCCGACACGACCGCCGACGCCGCGATTCGAACTTGTCCACCGCGTTTATGTCATCGTCCTCGTCCGGGAATAGCGGCACATTTTTCAGTTCTGGATTGGTGAAAGACGGAGCAATAACGCGAACTCTTCCTCCGCGTAAAACGTACTTTCGCCAGAGCTGCCGCGAAATGAAACGTCATAGTGCTTCGCGTAATTCTGGCGAAATCTTCAGCGTGCTTAGACTAAAAGAAACGAGGTTTTATTGAGGGAACGACCTAAATCAGAAAAACGAGGAGATCGTTGGATAATTGAAAGAAGGAAACGTATGAGGCAGGAAGAGAAAACATAAAAGCCCTCGCAGTGCTGAAATCCAGCATTATCCGATCAGATAATTAGTACTAATCAGACCAGTGAAAGTTTCATGGAGTAAATAGGCTAAGTGGGAAAAAGAAAGGGACAGTGGAGCCGGACATAAAGGTGATTGCGCTGGAAACGAGATAGAACTACATGAGATCGGAAGAGAAAGAAAAAAGAAATTCGCTGGCCAACTGTCGCTGAGAAGTGGTTGGATCAGTCAAAATGTTTTGAGGAAAAAAAATGTAAAGGAGTGGATGCGGACTGAGAAAAAGAATTAAGGAACAGGCTTGATGGAACATATCCGGGGAACTACTGTTAAACTGACAACAGAAGCAGGAATCAAGGTTGAAACACAAAATACGTCGACGGATCTATCATGCATTGTAGACGACCTCGCCTGTGTCGATAAACACGTCGTCATGCTGTGAAAGCTCCTCCAACGTCTTGTCCATCGTCTCGGGAACTAGAAAAGTGGCAAGGATGCCCGTCATCGCCACAGCGCCGAACACGAAAAACACATTAGGGTTGCCCGCTGATTGTTTGGTCGTGTCGTCTTGGTTGTCTTGGCTTCCAAGCCCTGGATTAATGAACACTCCAACCGCCTGAATTCCGATAATTGCCCCGACTTTGCCGCACGCGGCCGAGATGCCGTGACAAGTTGCTCGCCAGCGGGTGGGAAATACTTCGCTTGGAATGACGAAAGTTGTCGTGTTGGGACCGAAGTTGAAGAAAAATAGGGCGAGAATGTAGAGGCTAAGAGCCACCGCGTCAGAAAACGTACCCCAGAAGGCTCCCAGAAGAAACATGATTGTCGTCAAAGCGGTGAAGCCAAAGAGTTGGATCGTCTTGCGGCCAAGCGTTTCGATGAGGAAAATGGCGGCCAAGAAGCCCAAGAATGTCACTAAGCCTGTTACGAGGACCTGACCTTTGGCGACAGCGACTAGATAGTCCACGACGGAATCTCTGCAATCCGAAAGGATGTCTTTCGTGGTGCCGTTGCACAGCGTTCCGTTCAGTCCGACTGCCATAGTAATGTCCGCGTGTGTGTCCCCGTACGTGCCACTGAGAAAAATTCCGTGGATGACACTCTTTTCGTTCAACACCAACCCATACCACACGATATCCAATGCAAACCAGGAGTAGGCAGTTCCGACGAGGGTGCACAAATTCCGCCTCTGACTGATAAACTCAAAGAAATTGTCGCTCTTCACAGCGATGCGGGCTGTAGGCGTCGCGGTTTCTCGAACCCAGGCTGATGTCACGTCTCGGACCTCGTTCAGAGCCAAAACTTTAATCACGTCCTGCTCAGCCTTTTCGGCGTCGCCAAGGACGTCAACGGTAAAGCGT
This sequence comes from Zopfochytrium polystomum, assembly GCA_025765615.1. Lineage (NCBI taxonomy): Eukaryota > Fungi > Chytridiomycota > Chytridiomycetes > Chytridiales > Chytridiaceae > Zopfochytrium > Zopfochytrium polystomum. The sequence goes on along the minus strand of JAIVFJ010000270.1, from coordinate 54,910 downwards.
GGAGTTTCGGGAATCGTAAGGCGGAAGTAGAGGGCAATGAAACCTGGGATTACGCCCGTCCACAACGCGATTCGCCATACCCAATCCAAGATAAGAATATCACTCTCGATATACTGACGCATGTACGACAGCGTTATCACAAAGACGAATCCACTGACCAGGATTCCCATCCCCTGCATCGCGAATACGGCCGCAATCAGCATCCCTCGGAACCGTACGTTGGCAAACTCCGAGGTGATGATGGCCGACATTGGGTAGTCGCCGCCGATGCCGATGCCGAGGAAGAAACGCGAAATGCCAAGCACGAGCAGGATAGAGAGACCTGGCGACATTCCGGGGGCAGCAAAGCCCGTGCAAATGGTGCAGAAGATCATGATGATGAGCTCCTTTCCGTACATGCGTTTGCGGCCGAGCCTGTCACCAAGGTAGCCAAAGAGAAGCTGCCCAACCAGGTTGCCCCAACTGGTGGAAGCTTTTAGCAGCGCGTCAACGTTCCTGTCCACTTTGTCGTCGCCTTGGTTGATCGAGGTGGAACCCAAATAAACAAAGAAAACTGTTAGACAAATCGAGCGAACGTACAGATCGACCTACCGCTTATATGAGAGCCGTAGTAGAGGAAGTAGCTGTGGCAAGTCATTAGAAGATTGAGTTTCAGAATTGTTGTTTCATTGTGGCCCTTGACTCACATTATTGGTAAACACTGCGTGATGACGAAGATGTCGTACGCATCGGTGAAGAAACCTGTCCCCGATACGATTACGGCACGAAAATGAAACCAACCTTGGGAAGATGCGTGGAGTTTGGGGAGACGGCAGGATAGTCGCATTAGTGTAACGACGAGTAGACTCAAATGGAACAGATCGCCCTTCTTCGAAACGTACCCAGATCAGCGTCGTCGAGGAGCGCAAAAGCCCTCGCGCGCTTCTGCTCGACGGTACCGATTTGCCCGTCCTGGGCGAACTCGATGGGTGGAGCGGTCCTTCGCTGCGAAACGCGCGAGCCCAACTTTGAGAGGTGGATTGCATGCGCTTCCTCCTCCGGCGGCTGCTGCGAGACGACCCGTCGCGGAGAGAAGTGGCCGGCGGCGGCGAGACCACCTTGACGACGCGGCATGGAAAGAGACTTGACGAGGTTCGGTATGCCCGCTTTGGTGGCGACTGCTTGTGCCTGTGTGTGAGTGTGTTGTGTGGGGTTTGATAAAGAAAGGTTGGGAGCGGTGCCAGTGGGTTTTTGTGCGGGCGGGTGGCACGGTTGGCTCTCTCGGTCTCCCTCTGTCTTTTCTCTCTCTCTGTCTCTCTCTCTCTCTCTCTCTCTCTCTCTCTCTCTCTCTCTCTCTCTCTCTCTCTCTCACTCTCTCCCTCTCCCTCTCTCTCTGTTGCGCGCCATCCTCCAATCGGAGACGGCGCGTGCGATGCGGCCCAGTTCTCATGATGCACGATTTTTCAATGCCCTCGTGGCGCGCCAGTGGCGCGACCACAACAAATGTTAAAGCGTATCTCTGCGCTCTTCTGTCGTCCTCGCATTGGAGGCGGCGCGTGCGTTTTGCCTTTTTCCGTCACCGCCCTCCGTCGCACAGAAGAACGCCCAGTTTCCCGCCTGCTGTCTTGTGCAGACGGCCACAATGCATCAAGCGGCCCAAATGACATCACACCCGAAAAAGGTATGCACACTGTCGACTCGCGGTTGATGCCGGCCGGCACCCGTTTCTTCCCCTTGGCTCTTTTGGCCACCACGCTGATAGTTAGGGTTCGTTGCCTCAGCAGTGTGCGGCGGAGGCTTCCACCGCACGGACATATGTGTGTGCAAGAAAGCTTTCCGCCGAAACCAATTTGTTGAGCTGCTGCACGTTCTTTTGAAACAGCCGTGCAGACGGTGGTGGGTGGCACCAAATCTGCCTAGTCACGCCGAAGTAGATCGATCACCACGGCCAACGACGAGAACGATCGAGAACGCGACCCATATCTGCGGCTACCTTCCGGCAGACGAGCAGTTCGACGTGTCAACACTCTTCCGTCTGAAGACCATTCAAGCACCTTCGTGTTCAAGCGCCTGTATCGGAACATTGCCAACTGCTTCTTCAAAGCGAGCGAATTTGGCGCCGTGGAGTTGCTAGACTCTCTTCCGCAGTTGTACAGGACGCGAGCCGCGATTTCCCCAAAACGCGATGGACGTGGCGAGCCGCGACGGGAGCGTCGCGGTGTTGCAGTGATGGAAAGACAGTGGACTGCGGGTGAAGCATTCGGTGCGGTCGCTCGTTAGCACCAGTAGACACGGACCACATTCCCGTATTGAAGTGGTGGGAAACAATCATCGGCCGGCCTGCGTTCGGGTCTCATGTCCATCGGGCCATCACCGCAGACGCAACGAACGGGCACCTGGAAGTCGTGAAGTGGTGGAAAGACAATCTTTCGGCGGAAACCCTTCGGCGCGTCGCGATCAACGTGGACAAAGCGATCGAGAGCGGACACGCGTGGTGCTGCAACTGCTGAAGGAATGCGGAGTTACTCTCTGCTACTCGTACGATTGCATAAACCGAGCAAGCGGAAACGGACATGTGGCCGTTTGCAGTGGGGGAAGGACAGTGGGCTGGATCTCAAGTTCTCGAATGAGTCCATGGACTTTGCGAGCGAAAATGGTCACTTGGCTGCTTTGGCGTGGTTGAAAGAGGGCAAGGACGACTTGTCCGTTTATTATTCAGAGGATGCAATGGACAGGGCGTGTGCAAACGGGCACGTGGGTGTTTTGCAATGGTGGAAGGACAGTGGGCACGACCTGGAGTACACTGTTGCAGCCGTGAACCACGCATCCTCGATGGGCAGGACTGAAGTTCTTCAGTGGTGGAAAGATAGTGGGTTGGAGCTAATGTACTCTTCAGCGGCGTTACGCCTTGCGTGTGAAAATCGACAGTTGGAGGTGCTGGAATGGTGGAACCGGAGCGGCCTTGAGCTTCGCTACGATGCTGGAACTGTTGCGGCAGCCCTTGCCTCCGGGCATGTTTCAATTGTGCAGTGCTGGAGGGAGTTGAGCATCAACGAGCAGAGTACCACCTCAAAAAACAGCCCGAATCACAAGGATGTTCTCCGGGATTTGAAAAAAATGGATTCATTCATTCTTGACCAAAAGTCAGCCAACGTCTTTATCGCAGAGCGGCCACAAGGGTGATGAAACAAGTTACGAGGAGTCAGACACGGGTGTTGGCTTTTCCGCGGACGACTCAAACAGTTCCGAGAGTATCAGATCAAAGTCAGACAGCGATGGTTCAAATGACGATGATGCAAACAGGGGAGGTTATTCAAGTTGGGTACAGTTACTCAATTGAGGTAGCGGGGCATCCAGAGTCACTGCACCATATTGTTCACAATCAGGCTTGTATGTTTATTGAGGTCCAATGAATTAGCGGTTGAGTGACCCCTCCTGTTCACTTCTTGGGTAAAATCATTTCATTGACTCGGAGTTTGGTCCGATGTCCAACTTGCCCTTACGTCATAAAGTGAATGGTCCTCAGGAGTCAGATAGTTTCATGATGTTTTAGTGCTTGGCTCCATCACGCAGGGTTCTGCTGGTTCATGCCAAAAAATACCCTCCCGAATAATGTCGATAGGGTCGAGGCTGCCGAAAGTTGGTTTCATGCACCTTGAATCCACGATGACAACATAATTTTGACTCGAAACAGAAAAGAAATAACCTTCTGCAATCCATCATTTCATACCGATACCTTTCCCACCCCTTCCACGGCCTGCACCCGTTCCGCGGACTGCCTCCACCCTCGTCACCTCCTCGACCTTTACCCCTGCCCCAACATCACGTGCCATCGCGGCATTGTCGCTGCCTCCAGTCTGCACAGACTTCAGCAACTTCGTTCTCCTCGTCTCCACACCCGTGCCCCCATCCTTGCCCTCAGCAACCCCACCAGTCGCCGCTGCCGCCGCTGCCGCAACCGCCGCCCTACTGACCGCCATCGCGACCGGCCCTTTCCTCCTCACCCGCAACCACCCCGCCGCCCTCCGCATCTCGTGCTTGCGCATATAGTACGCCTCCACGCAATCCGCCGTCGGCCGCGTCCTCACAAAGTCCCGCGATATCCGCGTGAAGCTCTTGCCGACCGCGGCCAGGCCGGCTGCGAGGTCGTCCAGCTCGCGGGGGAGCCAGGCGGGGGCCGGGAGGAGTGTGTGTTCGATGGGGCTGTGGGAGGTGTGGGTCTCGTCGAGGGGTTGGGTGAAGCGGTGGAGGTCGGGGTGCTGTGGGGCGAGAGAAGGGTTTGGGTCGAGCCAGCGCCAGCGGAGACGTTTGGCTGGCGGGTAGGGAGCGGAGGATTGAACGGCTTCGATGGATCGCTTTGCGATTCGTGGTGGGTCGGTGAGGCAGAGGGAATCACTTCAGTCGACAATTCCATCGGCGTGGCGACCGGTGGAAGTGGCACATCGCACGACTCACTTGGCGGAGTCGGGTGCCCCAGGTCTGAGTACTTTTCGCCGCCGTCCTGCAGCGTCGGAGCATTCGTTCTGAGCGTGCTGAACTCGGGATCGACTACGCCGTTCGCCGGAATCACAGTGTTCTTGCCAGTGGAATAGACTCTTCCGCGCGGCGCGAAAACCCAATCGGGCATGTCAAACCTGCTTTTACATCGGTGTTCCAAAGCAAGCAGCCAGGCCACATCCGTCACGATATCTGGTATGGGACAGGCCATCTTGGTGATCGAGTAAAGCCTCTGCGCAGTCCGCGCAAAGGCCAACGCGAGGATCGACTCGCCTTCGTGGACACGCGTTCGCGTAATGCGGCCAGGGAAGGTGTGAGGCGGTCGCGGTGCGGCTGCGGCAGACGCCCGAGGCGGGGTGGAATCGAGGCCGGCAACCAGCAGCTGGTCTAATATGGGTCTGACGACTGGCACTTGGCGCATTACTTGGCAGTCGCACCCCACAGTACCCCATATCACCAAGTCTAGGAGTCCGAACTTTCGACGAAACATCCTCAGCGAAAGAAAGCAGGCTTAACGGTGGTCTCCCGATAAGGTCTCGATTTTGGTGCCACCGCGAAGATCCCCCTCGTCAAAACACGTGATCATAACGTTCAAACCCCTAACTCCACACCTTCACGGCCAGATCCCGCTACATCCGACCCGCTCCCGCTCGCGCTCTGCTCCGCAGCCTATCGCTGCACCATCCGCGCCTGCGCACTGATTTCTTGCGGACGTTCGCCTTGTCCTTCAGGCAGTGCTTCCGTGGGTGCCGCCCTTGCGTTTTCGCTTTTGTGTGTCTGTGTTTGTGTCTGGTGTTTTCCGCGCTTGTCCCTTTTCCGGGGGCGTGGCGCATGGAATCTCTGATTCTCACACTCGCGTTTCCGACTTCTCGTTGTCCACAGACCTTCAACAGCCAACCATCGACACGGTGTCACTTCCAGCTGCACTCCTTGGAGGACACACACACGGAAGCGACCTGTCCGCAATGGCGACGAGAGGAGCCCCTCGGTTTGACGAACGGAACGAGAAGGAATGGCAGCGTCAGCTCGGATTGTACCTGGGCGAGCTGGCGGCTACGGCAATTCGGCGGCATACAGCCTGAGCTGTCGCCGTCACTCCTTCTCATGCCGCTCCTCAAAGCGAGGTACAGCTCTTGACGCCATTTGGACAGGCCGCTGCCTTGCGGTCTTCGAGGGGATGCAGCGGGGAGAGACCTTGTCAAGTGGCAACTGGTGTGAATGGCGAAGCGGAACGCACTTTTTCCCTCCTCCAATTACAGTTGATCACAGAACTCCAGGAACAAACAACAGATATATGTAAATATATACTTGGCAACGCTCAAAGAAGTCCGCTTCCCGCATGCCATTTCATCACGTAATCCTTCTTGAAATCACTTCATACCGATACCTTTCCCACCCCTTCCACGCCTCCCACGGCCCACACCCGTTCCGCGGACTGCCTCCACCCTCGTTGCCTCCTCGACCTTTACCCCTGCCCCAACATCGCGTGCCATCGCGGCATTGTCGCTCCCTCCAGTCTGCACAGTCTTCAGCAACTTCGTTCTCCTTGTCTCCACACCCATGCCCCCATCCTTGCCCTCAGCAACCCCACCAGTCGCCGCTGCCGCCGCTGCCGCAACCGCCGCCCTACTGACCGCCATCGCGACCGGCCCTTTCCTCCTCACCCGCAGCCACCCCGCCGCCCTCCGTATATCGTGCTTCCGCATATAGTACGCCTCCACGCAATCCGCCGTCGGCCGCGTCCTCACAAAGTCCCGCGCGATCCGCGTGAAGCTCTTGCCGACCGCGGCCAAGCCGGCTGCGAGGTCGTCGAGCTCTCGGGGGAGCCAGGCCGGGGCGGGGAGGAGTGTGTGTTCGATGGGGAAGTGGTGGCTGTGGGAGGTGTGGGTCTCGTCGAGGGGGTGGGTGAAGCGGTGGAGGTCGGGATGCGGTGGGGCGAGGGGAGGGTTGGGGTCGAGCCAACGCCAGCGGAGTCGTTTGGCAGGTGGGTAGGGAGCGGAGGATTGGGCTTCGTCGATGGGTCGCTTTGCGAATGGGTGATCGATCGATGAGGCAGAAGGGATCGAGTCGTTAGACGCCTCCAACTCCATGGGGATGGACGCAGCTGGCAAATCGCACGTCTCGCTTGGCGGTGTTGGGTGCCCCAGGTCTGAATACTTTTCGCCGCCGTCCTGCAGTGTCGGGGCATTCGTTCTGAGCGTGCTGAACTCGGGATCGATCACGCCACTTGCCGGCATCACCGCTTTCTTTCCAGTCGGACAGACTCTTCCACGCGGCGCGAATACCCAATCCCGCACCTCAAATCGACTTTTACAGCGGACTTCCAAAGCGGGCAGCTCGGCGATGTCGGTCACGATATCTGGTATGGGGCACGCCATTTTGGTGATCGAGTACGGCTTCTGCGCAGTCCGCGCGAAGGCCAGCGCGAGGATCGACTCGCCATCGTGTACGCGGTTTCGCGTGATGCGGCCGGGGAAGGTGCGAGGCGCCCTTGGGGCTGCGGTGGAAGACGCGCGGGGCGGGGTGGAATCGAGGCGGGCAACAAGCTGCTGGTCTGCGCCGCGGCGTCTACGAGTCGTTCTCGCAAGGAGGGGAATGCCGACTGGTGAGGTGCCTGGGCCGCCAGTGAGCTTGACGGTTGCAGCGGCTGCAGTGGCCTTCAGTTGAGGGCTGATCTTGCTTTCTGCCCTTGTGGGCTCCGGAGTGTTCTCGTTCCCGACTGGCGATTTCTCGGTATTTTCGCTTCCTGTCCCAGGTCCGTTAGAAGCTTTCAGCGCTGGAGACTTTTCGGCGGCATTTGGCGATCCGGTTTCCGGTGTCTCATCGGCTTTTTTGTGGTTGTCGGTCGGAACTAGGGCTGTGGAATCTGAGGTACCGATCGCTGTGGCTGCGTGTTCTTTCGGTTCACAGGTAGCATCCGTAACTGGAGCACCCTTGGTCGCCGCGCTTTCAATATGCCCGTTGTCTGGCTCTGCCGATGCAGTTTCTTTTTCCTGAGCCATCGGCTCCACGAGTGGCTCAGCTTTGATATCCGTCGCTGCTGTTTCTGTCGTCGTCGAAATGTCAGCCGCCTTTTCTGATTCAGCAGCGCTCGCGACACTGGGACCACGAATGCGTCGGCGCCTCGGCGGTTTTTCCGGCGTCGGAGGTTTCACCGTCTCCGCCTCTGCAGGTTTCTCCGTCTTTTGCTGCTTTCCCGCTTTTGGCACCGTTTTCCCTTTCTGGGTTTTGGCCGGCAGAGTTTTTCTCGCGGCGACCGGGATCGCTGGGGCGGAGGATGCTTCCGGAGGTGTCGACAGTCCTCCGGTGGAGACAGCAGCTGCCTCGGCCGTGCGCCGTCTCGTCGCGTACCGCGCGTTCGTGGGAAGTATCTCAGAGACCAGCTCCCCAAACGGATTGTCAAGCTGCAAGCTGTCACGGCGGAAGCGGCGGTTCCGGGGCTCCTTCTTCGCTGCGACAGGAGAACTGGCCTCCGCAGCGGCGGCTGCGTCTTCGGTGAGGGCAGACGAATGGTTGGCCGGCTCGGTATGCGCTGGGGTAGCCGGTGGCGCAACCACTGGTGACTCTGATTCGCGACTGGAAGGCACGTCGGAGATCTTGTCGGCCGCGATGCTCCTTTTTCTGGGAATCTGCGTCACGGTGGTGAGGTCTGCCAGCGACTTGCTGTAGAATGCGGCAGGGTCGGCGACCGCGGAGGTAGGCGGCCGTGGACCGGTATGGCGGCTGACCGTGGCTTTCGTGGGCGTCAACTTTTGCGAGTCCAAAGCCGTGCTTTCGTCGCCGGGGCCGATCGAATCGTCGCACACGAGTTTCGCGCCTTCGGCGTGCTGCGCTTCCGCCATTTTGGTGCTGTTCGACCTTTCGGACGTTTTGGTGGCCGAAGATGACATGTCAGCATGGGCGAAAATCGAACGTTCGTCAACAAGAAGTGAGAAAAAAAAAAGGAAAAAAAAAAAAAAAAAAAAAAAGGAACCAACCAATGAAAGACAGAAGGATTGATTGATTGATTGGATGGGCAAACAATCAACTTCTGTCGTTGAAGCGGATGGGTTAGGGAAAGGCGGGAGTTAGCAACGGTGCATCAGGAAAAAAGGTAAGGCCGGGTGCGATCGCCACCCAACCCTCGCTCCGCCAGCGCTCGACGCCAAGCAATGTACCGCCTACAACCACGACCAACGTGTTGAAGAAGAGAAACACGAGAATAAAGGAGAAATCACCGCTCCACTCAACAACCGGCAAAGCCGCTTGCTCAACTCGGTAACCTTCCTTCCCTCAACCGCCGCGCAACATCGGCGTTCTGCGCCATGCGTATCAATGGCTGAGCCACTGGGACACAAGGCGCTGAACGACACACAAGGACGATGGATGCCGTCTTTTGCGGCCGGCGGCCGATTCCATTTCATCCTCATCCAAGAGGCGAGGGGGTAGCGCCGCGACGCGGCGCTCCCCGTCGTTGCTTTGGATGTGCCCTCCGGCAAAGGAATGATGTGAAAAAAGGCCTAGACTTACGCTGATGGGACCATCGCAGGCGAGGGAAATAAAAACGGAGATTCACTAACCTTTAATTTTGCGCTGCCAACAGAGAGAATCGGATTTGAGCTAGTTGTGTGTCTTTCTGGGAGACGGGAGAGATGGAATATGCTGAGACAGGCTTGTACACCGTGCGAGACCAGACGGTCAGCGGTGTGTCTGATGGGGGGGTCTGTGAGACGCCGGCGAGGCGTAGGTGGGACGCGGCCTTCACGGCAAGGGCAAGGAGGAGGAGCGCGCGATGCGGGTTCGTTCGCGGGAATGAGGCAGGCACAGACAGGGCGAGGAAAGGCAGGCAGACAGACAGGTGCAGGCGGGAAAAATCAAAAATTTTTTCTTTGGTCGAGCTTTTATAGAGCGTGGGTGTGAGTGAGCCAATGAGAAGCAAGGCAAGCTTAGCGAGCGAGGCTGCGCGCTGCGTACTAGCCCCCTCCCTCGTCGCAAGATCTGGCTGATTATTGCATCGCCCTTGCTGAACTGGGCGTGGAAGAGGGGGTGGAAAACATCGATTCGTGCGCGTGAGGAGGATCACCAGGATCGTCCTGCATCCCTAGAGCAGGGTATGGAGGTTGTCGCGGAAGAGAAGCAGATCCGAAATATGCTGAAGCGATGGGAGAGGGTCGAAGTTTCTAAGGAAGGAGAAGGCGTTGTTGCAAAGCCACAAGTCGCTCACGAATTACGCGAGATCGGGGTTTACTTTGAACGCTATGAGAGCTCCTTGTATCCCATTCTTCGATGTTCCGTCATCGCAGGGTGGGAGGAGAAGGATGATTGATTGTCGCCCGCTCAGGAACGAGGCATATATTGGCTCTTCGGGCGATTGACGTGCCGGTTGCAGCCGTCAATAACCATTTTAAGCCAATGAGGAAGCAGCAGACGATGGACGGCATGCCCGATGAGGATGGACAGCCGAGTGCGCCAGTGTGGCTCCAGATTTATCCAACCCAGCTGCTTTTTCGCCTGAAACCGTGATCGGTTCTTGAGCACTCGGTGGGCCCCTTCCTGATGCTGATAGGACTGGGAACTTGCATTGCTCAGAAGTAGGAGGAGAATTCGAGGCAGTTCGTGTAGTACCGCATGCAGCATCATAGGCCAAAATGGATCCAATCGACAGCAGCAAGTTTACTGAGAATACACCAACGCTTTGATGCCTCTGACATCGCACTGTAGAAGAAGATGGATTGCGCTGCTCTAGCTTTGGCCAAAGGTTTGCGCTCCAATCAGGTTGGCTTGCCCAGCCGCAACAATGGAAGCTATGCTCAATGGGCGACGTCGAGGACTCCGCGCAAGGGAATGATCTAAACGTAAGTAGTGATTTTCAGTCCCATCATATTAAAAACTACTGATTTGGTGAGGGACTCGTGAATGGATCGCTTCAACGATACCATGCGATGCAACAGCATTCCATTCATTACCGTAACTACATGGGAACACAACTGCTTTTGAATGCGTCTGACCAGTTGGATCGTTCTGGAACGGAAAGGCCGATCACCTTTGGCACTATTAACAACAACAGTGGTCTGACCGTCCGACGTTCGCACTCATCTCAGCATTTGACAGTCTCCTCAAGGGTTTTCAGCCCCAGACCCTCACATCGCCAAGGCTGCTGCTGTTGACTTTTAGACTTTTGGACCTTTATCTCGGCTCCATTTCCTCTCACGTGTTTGTCGATGATCTTCCCTCTCTTTTTATGCTGATATTTTCAAGTCACACACAGTGTGGGAGAATTTTTGTCCCGTTCCCGTGTGCAGGTTTGTGACGCCCCTGGTGTCCCTTTCTCGTCATCCTTCCGCAACGTATGTGGGAGAATCTTCATCTCATTCGCGTGTGCAGCTCCCTCAGATTTTCAACAGCTGCGAATGCGATCAAAAGTCAGTACTTCAGAGGTGACATCTTCAGCGAAAGCAGGGTTGACGGCCCCACCCGATGAGGTCTCTGTTTTGTTTTGGTGCCACCGCGAAGATCCCCCACACCAAAACACGTGATCATAAGGTTCAAACCCCAAACCCCGAACGCCGCATCCTCATGGGTCGTTGCCAGTTCCCGCGACATCCGAGCCGCTCCCGCTCTCGCTCGCCTCTGCGGCAACCGCCACGCGCCGCTCGACGCGCTCGCCGCACCCGCCGCGCCTGCGCGCTGATTTCGGACTTAGGCTTGCCGACGTTCGCCTTGTCGTACGGGCAGTGCCTGCCGTCAATCGCTTGTTTTAGTCAATTGTTTTTACCGGAAGCTGTCGCCAGCCAAAACCTTACCGGCAAGCGTTCCCACAACAGTAGCCTCGATCCAGATGCAACTTCGAGGTGAACACGGTGTACCTGAGGGGGGACAGCATCGTTCAGTCGGTAGTTGTGGGGGTCGAGACAAAAAAACGCCCAACTCACCCGGTCGCGGGATCCTTGTACGTCGCCTCCTCTCGCTCGACAGCTTCCGCGTGCACCCGAACCCATGGCGGCTGCACGATCGCTGGCGGTTCCTTTGGCGGCGGCGTGCGGGTATCTTCGACGTCGTCGATTTGCGGCTTTTTGGACCGTGCTGTTGTAGGTTCGCTCATTTCGATGATGGTGAAGGTGGAAGAGGTTGGGTGCGATCGGATGCGGATGTGGTGAGATAACGAGAAGGCAAGGGACTGGATCGGGTGGGCGACGAAGCGAGGTGATCGATTCCGTTGGGGAAGAGCGCGCCGGATAAGGGTTGGGAAGAAATGCGATCGTGTTACGATCATGTGTTTATTCTTGACATGGCGGAGTTTGAATCGACAGGTCGAAGTGTCCTGCCGTGGAGAGGAGATTGAGTTCAACATCGATGAAACGGTAACCAAATGGAAGATTGCCTTGGGTGACCCATCCGAGCTCGCTGTTTCCGGTGTTGCACTTGCGCAGTTCGTCGATAGATAGCGTCTTTCCGACACTGGAATCCGTATTTCTGACAAATTTCCTCCAGTGTTCCCCGCAATACCCTTCCTGCTCCTTTTTCGACAAATTTACCGTTTTCATCGCTGCGTCGTGAGGTGAATGGAAGGTAAAAGTTTATGAGGTTTGGAGACCCTAGGATTTATCCGCACCGTTGGTCCACATTCGGGACAGCCTCGGCGGAATGCACTTGAAGTTTGGCTGCTCGAGTGTCTCTGTGAGTCCATCCCATTTCGCTTTCTTGTTGGAGGAGCTGCGTCGCGATTTCATCGCTTGGACATGGGGGGGTTTTGCGTCTCGCCTTTCAGAAGAAATGGGGTTCCTTGCTTCGTCTTCAATTTTGCTTTTTCTTGTTCAAGAAATTGTTGAAGTCCCTTTTCTCCGACAAGGTTTTGGAGCATCCTTTTCCTGTCATCGCTTACTTCTATAAACTGACCCGCTGAAAAAAACCTGTGAGACTTTCCAAAAACCATTCTACGATGCTACCTGCCGTCGTTGCCGCGATATCGGTATCAGTACATTTCGAGTAGTTTCCTCTTCTTGTGAGCGACGATCGTTCCATCTCCTCGTGTTGCTATGTGAACTATTCCGTCGGCGCCTTGGCCTATATTTTCGCCAAGACTCACTGACTTGGATAATATATTTCAGTAGAAGCTGAATGCATATTTCTATGAAATCGGAGACCCCTTACCTTCGGATTTTGCGTCAGCGGCTTCGAGCGTTGCGGGCGCCTGCGCTACTGGAACCTTGTCAGGGCCAGAGGCAGGTGTGATCGGGAGTGACGGCAAAGAGGAGCCGAATGGCTTCGGCTTGCTCGGGTCGATCGAGCTTTGCGCTCCCGTCAAAGCGTCTGGCACATCTGAAGGAAGTGATGTTGGGGAGCCGTCCGAGGGCGGCTGTAGTGATAAAGACGACCCGTCTGAGCTTAAACCTGAGCCTTGCGGAGCCGCAAGTGGATGCGCTGAGTCGGTTGTCGCAGCGGGGTAAAAGCAGAGGCGATGGACAGCATCACCACGAACCACAGTGACGCAGACGGGATAGGGATGTCAGACTATTGGCTCAATTGTACTCCTGATTAGTACTTCTTATCGGTTCGTGCCTTCACTTAGATTCATACTGTTCGCATGGACTAACGGAGATAATCGAAGGGCAAGACATTGTTGGCAAGATCCTCACACGGAGGTACCCGACGAGAATCGTGGGGACCTCGCGGATTTGAACCGCGCCTTAATTACACCCTTTGTTTACCCCGAGTCTATTTTTGATTCGATTTGTGCTCACACCCAGGGATTTCATGCAAAGAAGGCTCGGGCACGCGGAGACGGAAGTAAGCGCTATGTCGCCTTGTTGGGTGGACAGTGCTGAGTGAGATCATTAAGAAGTTGACTTCAAGAACGGAGGAGGCCTATGGCGAGAAGACAAAAGCGGCCCCACGAAAATGGACGACCCCACGAAATTCCCAAAAATATACCGAAGAGTGGCCCGAGAAAAGTCCGATTGGTGCGTCGGGACTGAACGCTCTGTCGCTTCATTGGGGGAAGGTGCTGAGCGAGATCATTAAGAAGTTGACTTCATGACTGCGGAGGGGAAGACAGGCCCGTCCTCATTCATGCTCACAGCTCGGAAGATCGGAAGGAAAACATCCGCATCTCTTCTCTCCTTCTGTTGGCAGTAAGGTCTGTTCGCTCTGCGTCAGGGCAGCCGTTAAAAGGCGGAACATCTCTCAGGTTCTTGATTCGATAGGGCCCTGCAATTTTCTCCATTCATCGTCAACCCAATACCGGAATAACTCCGATATGACGTCTGATTTCGACTCCAACTCTGACTTTGCCGCGCGCTGTCGCCGATCCCGAGATCGGAGGTCGTCGCGTTAAGGGAGGCGTTGGGGGCTGCCGCGGCGGAGGGGGCTGTCCCGGTGGCGGGGGGGGGGCGGTTGGACTCTTTCACGGCTGCGTACGCGGATGTGTTTCGCTTGCATGCCGTGTTTTGGGGGCTGATTTTGGTTGCGGCGATGTTCGTGAGGCGATCGCATATCCGCGGGGCAAGGCGTGAATTTGTGGTATCCAAAATAAGCAAACTTTTTCTTGAAAGTAATTAATTGGATCAAAATATAACAACGTACTCAGTTTAGTCAGGAAGCAGCAAGTTTAGTCGTAGTTTCCATACCGGGTCGATTTCACAACGAATGAAATAGGACATGAATTGATGGGAATATTATTGCTCTACGCACTGTATTTTCGCAAATCGATGACAAATAAAAAACAACACGAACGAAAGGCGTAAAATGGACCATAGATAATAACGGCGTCGACTTCCACTGGTATCAGTGTGCATCTGGCACTACTCGCCGAGTTCCTCCCCAAAATCTGTTTTCTGATACTCGTCATCTGTCTCCTCGCCGTCAACGGCCCAGGTTGGCTTGTTGTTTGACTTGAAATGCTTAAGCAGAAAGCTGGTGTGTCGCTCTTTATTGAGCCCCACTGTGCCCAACGCCATTGCGATTTCGGCGCACTTGAGACAGGAGAGTTGTGGCGAGTCGACAGAGAGACCGAGAAGGTGGTTGTTTATCAATGTTTTTAGCGCCGATGGCTCCGTCAAATCAACTGGTTTGCAAATGATATGAGTGATCGCTGCAGATCGCCATGAAAAAATGACGAACCATCATTTTTTTTCCCCCGGAAGCTGGCGTCGAATATTTTGATTTCCCGCAGATCTGTCCCTCCAGATGGACAGGCGGATAGCATCGTGTCGCCTTCATTTTTGGGACCCGCTGTTAAAGTGATGAGTGTGAGGTTGTTCCAGGTCAATTTGTTCAGCAGAATTTGGATTTGGCTTCGAGCAAACCTGCTTTTGTCGCTGCGACCCCGTTCCCTTCGTAACGACTATTATACGAGTCTTGCTTGTAAATGACATCATTGGATCCGTGCTTCGCGTGGTAAACGGTCGCCGACTCGCCTTGGTAACTTACTTTGTTGCCAATCTTTCAGGAAAAAGAGTTTGGCTCACTTTCACGACTTGAACTAGAACAGAGAGTGAGTACAAGCTTACAGCAACGGTTACGCCGCCAACGTTTTCGATTGTTCCCGTCTTTTTTTTTTTCGTATCGAGATTAGGCGTGTCGAGATTATCTAACAAGGAAACCTGCACGCGATTCCCCCGCAACTCACTTTAGACGGTGCACTGGTCCCATCAGAAGACTCTCCGGATCCAGTCCGCCACGACCCGGAGGAGGAGTCGCTCGTTGACCCGCCAGAATCGCTGGAACCTGAAAGCCTTCCTCGTTTGCCCACCTTTTCGTCCCGCAAAGCCACGCAGAGGTTAAAAACTGGTATCACGGAGGAA
Source organism: Zopfochytrium polystomum (assembly GCA_025765615.1). Classification (NCBI taxonomy): domain Eukaryota; kingdom Fungi; phylum Chytridiomycota; class Chytridiomycetes; order Chytridiales; family Chytridiaceae; genus Zopfochytrium; species Zopfochytrium polystomum. Next base: position 39,653 of record JAIVFJ010000270.1, on the reverse strand, counting down.
ACAAAAATGACAAAGAAACGAGTCCTCTGCTTCTGACCGACCTTGCCTCCGGACGAGCTCCCCGAGATGTTGGAGAATTTGCGCTTGCCGGTGTTGTCGCCGAGCTTGATGAATTGATTGAGTGGGCGGGAACGCAAGAGCGGGTCATATCAGGTTAGCCAGGAGCCAAAAAAAAAAGGGACAAACGTCGTGAGCGGGTGCGCCTTTTCCATAACTCTCCAGCACTTACGTCTCCGCCCGAGCTTCGTTGCGCGCCGCCTCTGCTACTCGATCCCGATGATGATGACGGCGCGGCGAGGGCGGACTGGGGCAAAGCAATCGGCGGGAGGAGAAGGGCGAGAACGGCGGCGAGGAGGAGCAAGAGCCGGAGCAGTGCGACGCCGGCGGCGGCGGCGGCGGAGGTGCCACGGCGGCGGCTGCGACGAGGACAAGAAGGAGTGGAGGATGCGGGCGGCGGAGGCATTTCTTTGTATTAGCTTACAATGGTTTCGTTGGGCGGGACAGACAGACGGTGGTGTGCGTGTTTGAAAATTTTGTCTATGGCGTAGCCGGTAAGGCACTGAGCAAAGAGAGAGAGAGAGTGAGAGAGAGCGACAGAGCGAGAGGGAGGGAGAGAGACAGAAATAGACAGACAGACTGAGAGACAGGCGGAGAGAGTGAGATAGTGAGAGAGCGAGAGACTGGAAACTATACGAAATAGGAAGGATCGGATCTCGGTCGGACCGCAAGAAGGGAAGCCGCACTTTGACGAGCGCGCACTGGCGGCAATGCTTGCTGGCATCTCCTTCTGCGACTGTGATGTTGCTTGCTTTGGCTGCGCCCATCGTCGTCAGTTTCGCATATTTTGCACCCATCGACCCGAGTGTTTGCCCCCGTCAGCGCCGCGTGCCAGTTTCGGCTTCGCCGTCATGGCCCGACTACTCTCCAACCACACTGCCCTCACCGATACCTGCCTGCAACCCGGCCCAGGGGACGCTGCCTCCTCTCGTCTTTGTACGCGTCCGGGCGCCTCCGGCAGCCAACCCACTCTTCGCCGCTGTCTTGCGGCCGGCAGCAGATCGTCCCTTGCTGCCTCCGTCAGCCGACCCGCGCGCGGCCTTCGCGCCGCCGCCGCCGCCGCGGTCCGCCTTTGCACCGCTTGCGTCGTCATCTGCGCAAATTTGCGTTCAATGAATTGAGAGGCGCAGTCGAAAATGAGGTGCAGTTTGTGATAAGACTTGCGGATGCGATGGTGCGTTTTCCTTGACTCCTGCATAAATCGCTGAAGGCTGGGAACTCAACGAGGAGTCGCTGTCACCTCCATCATCAGCAGGCCAAGGGGAAAGGTTACATTGTTTTAGAATAGGAAGAGGGCCATCCCTTCGTTTTCGTTGTGGTCGTTGTGCAGAATCGACAAAAAAAGAGGCAAGGCACAAGATGGCGGCTCCAAACGACAGACTGGAAATGACGGCGATCTGCGGACCAACAACTGTCGTTGGCGATGGCAGTGGAGCCCCCGCCGCCACGATCGGACACCTCTGTAAGCACCTCAAACACTTCCCAAAGTCGCAATCGGACGACGACCAGCTCGATATTGTCTACGCCTCGCGCTACCGCATCATTCCATTCGTGAGCCACCTCTACGGAGGGAGATATGCTGAACCCAACCCGCACGCCACTGTTCTGCGCGTCCTCTTTGCCGTCTCGCTCCTCGGCGCGGACGACGACAACAGCAACGAGTTCACCCCTTGCGCGCGGTTCCCCCTGCAGTCGTACGGCGTCGACGAGGACGTTTTCGTCAATTTCATGGGTTGGTCGGGCTTCACCTGGTCCGCTCCCCAGCGCGCTGCACTCCGCTTTCTCGTCGGCCTGCCGGTCGATGGTGACCGTCGGCCGTTCTCCGAGACTGACTTTGCGTCGGCCTTTGGCCTCGACGACGACAAAAACAGCGATCGTCCTCGCAAACTGGGTCGCTATATCGCGGGCTTCGCCGATTGCAGCAATGGATCCGCTCCCGTGGGAGAGCCTTAGGTGTGTTAATTCGTGTGTGTGTGTGTGTGTGTGTGTGTGTGTGTGTGTGCGTTTCGTTGCGAAAGCCGTCGCGCCATTTATCTGTCGCCCATATTTTTTTTTTAGGGGAGTGCTGGGCGCGGCCTTCAATTTTCGTTGCTACGTCCCGTCAGAAATTGGAGACCACGCCGATCGCCTGTTTAAAGTCGACCTATTCAAACACAAAACCTTCAAGTTCAAAGCCGCGGACCGCACGCTTGTCAGTCTAGTAGAGTTCTCGGCTGGGCGTATCGCGGGTGTCGAGAGCCGTTGAAAATGCACAACACAGGGACAGACCCTGCAAGACGAGAGTCATTCGTCTTCCTGACGACAATCAGAAACGGTTTTTGGTTTAGGCGGCCTCACAGGTGACAGGAAATAAAGATGACAGTTTGTACCATTCCGACTTCCCCTCACCCGCCATCAACGACGCCCTCTGCAGCCATGCAGAAACGAAAGACACCGGAACCACGAAAGAAACGCAGAACATAAGCTGCGGCCATTTTTATTCATTTTTTGGGTCGTCATCTTGGGTGGCTAAGCTTGTCCACTTTTGCCGGCTTCCCCAGGGCGAACAGTCAAACCCTTCTTTTCGGACTGGTAAAAAGAGAGTTTAGAAAGCGTCTCGTCACCAAGCTCCACGCTAGCACCTCTGCTTCGGCTTTTGGGCAGGCTGTGCAGCCTGTTTCGACTTGTTTTTTTTGACGCCTACGGAGCTAGGGGTTGGTTTCGCCGGTTTCGAATTTGTTTTGGCCTTCTTGCCACCGGCAGCGCACATGACATTGCGGCGGGTCAAACCAACATAATCGCATTGGACCTTCCACATTTCTTCGTTGAATTCGTTGCGTCGGCCCTTTCGAACTTGAAGGGACTGTTAGCAGTGCAAGTGCCAGGTGCTTGAACGGCCACTTTGAGGAACAACAATCCTCCGTCCTGACAGTTGTTCATATGGATGAGAAAAAGGTGCTCATGAGGTGGGGGAAGCGAGACTCACCCAATCTATGACTGCAGTTACTACACCAGTGTTTGGATTGACGAAAACATTATCGCCTGGAATACGTTCCGATCAGTTTAGCAACAAGCATCGTCAAAGCCTCATCTGTGTCACCTACCGTGAATATCCTGCTTGGTGAGAGGGTGGGAAACGCGGAACAGGAGTGTCGTCAACCTCTTGTTTCGATGACCTCAAAAAACTGGAATACTGACCGCCAGACTGAATCCCGCCGAGGACATTTTGGCGGAGATCCACTCGTCGATAGCGGTTCTGATAGCACTTTGCTTGCCTTTCAAGGCACTAGGGTTGCAACAGCTTGTTTTCTTTAAATATGCCTGCAGCGGTATTCCCTCGACTTTGCTCATCAGCATGCAGCCCTTGTCCGTCAAGCCTACGAGATGGCCTGCGAGCTCAGTGGCCTTGACGATCATTGGTGCCAGGTAGTGATTGGGATCCGCATAGCTGTAGCCATGAGCACACTTCACGAAGTAGTCGACGCCAGCCTTGCTAGTGGCATGGTAAACTGTGTTTACGGATGCACCGAAGTCATCCCTGCTCGTTATCTATTAGGAAGACAGCGAAAGCGTCAGCAGAAGGGGTCTGGCACGCAGCTTCCTGGTGCAAAAAGAGACGGACCGTGAAATGGTCGTAACCATGGTGGAATGTTTCACCGATCTGGTACGTGGCGTGTGCAGATAATGCAGTTGGTGCCGCAGCCGTGGGTTTGGCAAGGAGGCCGAAGAGTAAGGCGGCGAGCATTGGCCACATAATGGATGGTTGGGGTAGGGAAGGGAAGGGACGGAGGGGCCAGGGGACTGTTTCAGGGAGGAGTGAGACCAGACCGAGAGAGCGAGACCAGCGTGGAAGAGTGAGAGGAGAGCGAGAGGAGAGACTGGCCGTTGAACTGGCGGGGCGTGGGGTTTATATATTGGGACCGCCTACCTGTAGACCCCCCCCTTCCGATTGCGCTGGAGGCCGTTGAACCCTGTCGTTTGTCTTCGCTTTTGATTGTCTTCCCTTTCACACCACAATGGATGATTTTCGGACAGCACCGCCAGTCGACCAAACCTTCCAGTCGAAGAATTCCCTATTCGACTTTGTGGTGCAGTTCGCAACTCGGCACAGCTACGTAGTAAAGAAAACTAGCAGCAATTATCAGCGAGTTCAGATTGCGTGTGTTCAAGGCGGCAAGTTTCGAAAAGAGCCTCACCGACCGGAAGAGAACATCAAACGTCGCGCAAATACCAGCACCCACTGCATTGAATGCACTTTCAAGTTGACAGGTAGGCTCATCGGATCTGGCACGAATCGCGGTCTTTGGAGGCTTGTTATTACAAACGGATCGCATTCATGCTCTCCTGACAGCTTCCGATCGCTGGCTGCAGCGAGAAGGCTTCCACCCGACGCCCAGAAACTCTTCCGATCACTCGTAGCTGATGGTGCAGGGAATCGTCACATTATGAACTCGCTTCAATCGAGGTTTCCAGACGTACTCATTGTCCCGAAAGATGTTGTGAACATGCGGCAGAAGTTTAAGATGGACGAGCTTGGAGGTCGGACATCAATGGAAGCGCTACTTGACCGACTGCAGGCTTCTGGCTATCATAATTCATATCAGCGTGATCCTACAACAGGGCGTGTTCAACATCTCTTCTTTGCGGCTGCCGGCGCTATCAAAAGCTTCTGTGCACGACCTTCTGTACTTCTGATGGACTGCACATACAAGACAAACAAGTTTCAGCTGCCCCTCCTCAATATTGTCACAGTTTCAGAGAACGGTTCTACACTCAATGTTGCATTCGCTTTTCTTTCACGTGAAGAGACTGATGATTATAAGTGGGCCTTGCAACAGCTTTCGGAGTTGTTGAATGGACAACAGCCGAGCGTTGTTTTGACAGATCGGGAGCTTGCACTCATGAACGCCTTGTCGGAAGTCTTTCCTGATGCAAGCAATCTTCTCTGCCGATGGCATATCAACAAGAATGTCGTTGCCAACGTTAAACCCATTTTCACAGGCGGTGGTGCCGGCAAGCATATGAGATGTTCATGCGAGACTGGAATGCGCTGTGCTATTCAAAAACTGAGGAGCAATTTATGGAGTCAACAACTCGACTCAGAGCGACCTATTCTGAGTGCTGGCCAACTGCTGTTGGTTATGTAGAAAAATGGTACGAGCACAAGGAACGCTTTGTTGACGCCTGGACGGATCTGAAGCTGCATCTCAGCAACACAACCACTTCTCGTGTTGAGGGCATTCACGCTGTCATCAAGAAGTACCTTGAAGAATCGAAAAATGACCTTCTCGGAGCTTTTATATGCATTGAACGCTATCTGATGCATCAGCAAGAAAGTGAGCGATACAAGAGTTTGCTATCTATATCTAAGCAGCCGTTACGCCTTCGACATCCCTACCTTCAACCTGGGTTGGACAACGATTTCGCGCTATGCGCTGGACTTCATTGCTCAACAGCTGGACACGGCCACACAACTGCCATTGGACTCCACTTGCACAGGTCGTTTCCGTGCTTCAAATGGGCTCCCCTGTTCACACGAGATCTCCACGAAGCTGTCAAGCAATCTTGCAATTGAAAAGAAGATGTCCATTCACATTGGCAGATCGTTAAAGCTACTGAAGAACCAGCTTCTCTGATTCCAGTATCATCACTGGATACACAGCTAACTGCTGCCATGGTAAGTGCTGTCAGCATGCCCGTGGCAAAGAAGCAGCGTTTGCTAGAACAGTCAAGGTGATCGCGAACGGGCCGATCCAGCAGACAATTTTGGACCCAAAGATCGCAGCTGCTCGTGGAAGGCTGAAAAACTCGCAGCAAATGCGGATTGCAGCAAAAGCGACTACTTGCATTCCAAGTCAGTTTGAGCTTGTTGAAGTTGTGGGGCGACAGCAGAAATGTGGCAGTGCCGCGGTTCTGGGCATGATCGACGAACGTGCCAGGTGGTTGTGCGGTGGGCTCCAGCGGTGCCAGACGACGCAACGGCGATGAGCAGAAAGAATAAAATGAGAAAAGCGTTGAAGAAAAAAAAGCGAAGACAAACGACAGTGGTTCAACGGCCTCCAGCGCAATAGGAAGGGGGGGGTCTACAGGTAGGCGGTCCCCTTATATATTTGATAAAAGAATATAAAAAAAGGAAAAGTAAAATTACTCTCCACTTGCTGTCTGTTGGAAGGGGAGAGAAACGATTTTTTTTTGCCTCCATTTGCTGTTGAAAGGGGTATGGACAGGCCACTGCAGAGAAGAAAAATTTGTCTCCATTTGGTGAAGCTTGTTGAAAGGAAAAGGGACAGGGAAAGCTGGTTTCTTTAATTGAGACAAAGAACCAGCCACAATGGGATCAAAACAAAGAATCAGACACAGGATCAATCAACACACTTGATTAACCATACCATACCTTTTAACGAGACACTCAACCAACCATATAATGAGACACACGCGCAGAGCTTTGACAAGAACAAACATGAAGGATCTCGTAGTTTTGCTGCCATCTGTCAACAACCAGCAGTTCTCGTACGATTCGGCTAAAACCTTCTCACAAACGTTTATGGCCTACGCGTTCAAGATGCTCAAGTTGAATATGTTTATAATGCATACGACTGGTGCGCTTTGAGTAAAGTCAACGCGAACGAAATTCGAATGATCGTTTTGATCGGACACGGTGATCAAGATGGAAAAGTTGTATACTCGAATCAACGTGGATCTTACCAGAGGATGTTGCCCGCTTCATAACTAGTATTGATCGTCATCGTAAGAATTTCTTTTACACACATATTCATATTCATATAATGATATTTTCTCTCTAATCGCGTTCAATATAGTTTGGAATACTGCTCACACTGATGCGATCCCGGTCGTCTTTGGAAATTGTTACTCGCATGTGACTGTTGGAGAAATCGAACGATATTACAATCCCGATCCAGCTTTCCAATTCTTTGGTGTTTCGAGTGACGATTCTCCAGAAACACATTTTTCACCTAATTATCAAGACTCTGACGGATTTCCTCGTATTGATCTTTCCTTTCACGTCGAGCTTAAAACAGTTTATGACAATATTCAAAACATGTCACGAGCTGAAGTTTTGAATTGGTTGAAGAATAGATCGTAAAGTCTTGTTCTTCACACTGTTGTTGAAATGATGAACAGAATATACAAATTGCTTCATTTCATTATATTGACAGCGTTTTTCTTCTACTTTATGGTTTCATTTCTATATTTTATGATATAACATTAGACTAATTATATATGTTGGAATGAGTTTGGCGGGAGTTGGTCCTCCATCGTTCAACTGTTTTACCTCTTGGTCAGGGTGTTAAAAGGCGTGAGGTTAGGAAATGGGCGCAGGGGTATTTGTTCGCAAGACTCGATCAGTTCAAGATAGCATACACGGGATTCGTTGGAATGATCGAGACATCGCACAACGAAGAAAATGGAAATACGGTTATGATTGGAAGAATCGAAGTGATATGTGTTGAGATCGAGCCCATAGCGCTGCAGCCAGCAGTGTTGTGGGCTTTTTTTATGGCGGTTTTAGAACGAGGTCACGTGACTTGAGAAAAAGTGAATTTGGAGAGGACTTTGAGAGAAGAGGACTTTGAGACAAAAGAGAATGATACAGAGAATGCCAAAAGAAATTGTGGACATGATATTTGAGTATATAAAACCAGGAGACATAAAAGGAAGCATTGATGAAATAATAAAATTGGAAAAAGAAACTAAACAGATATTTGGGACGAAAGAAAGTAAAGCTGGGACTGGGAATAAGCATGAAGAAAAGGAAGGGGAAGAATATAAAAGTGAATGGAAAGATGAGTCGAATAACATTTACGATAAGGGGGAAAGTATTGTCAAGGTGGGATGGAGCATTGGATCCGAGTTATACAGTGAAAAGAATGGAAATAGTGACAAGATATGATGGAGATGAATATGAACACAGTGCACATACATGGTAACCTGGTGTTTGTAAGAGAAAGCCCATAGCATTGCAGCCAGCAGTGTTGTGGGCTTTTTTTAATGGCGGTTTTTAGGACGAGGTCACGTGACAGTGTGTCAGGAATGGGCGCGGGGTCTTGGCGGAGGAAAAACTGAATTTTGTGAGGGCTTAGTAGAAAAGCATCGGAAATGTGTGACTACGAATACGTGAAAGGAGCCAAGAAAGGGACTGTGTGTGGAGTAAAGTCGAGGGATGGAAAGGAAAAGTGTAGTAAACACAGAAAAGAAGGGAAGGGAGAGGAGAAGAAGGTGGTGACGGAGGTGATTGAAGAAGGTGGTGAAGGAGGTGATGAAGAAAGAGGAGAAGGAGGTGATGAAGTTTCCAATGGAGATAGTGGGATGATAATGAGATATGTGGGAGAAGTGAAAGGGAGTATAGATGAGACGTTGAAGTGGGAAAGGGAGACGGGAATAAAAACTGGAAAGGGGAAGAGTGGAGGTGAATGAAGAAGTGATGAAAAGGAGGGAAATGTGTGAAACATGGGAAAAAAAGGGAGGAATAATGATAAGTTTGATAGTGAAATGTGAGAAATGTAAGAGAAGTAAGAGATTGATGGTGGAATGTCGCGAGTATAATAAAAGGATGGATGTGATAAGAATGGAAGGAGAGGAGGAGTATGAGAGGGAGTACAAATTGATGGCGTGGTCAGGATTGGGGTGGGGTCCAAAACGAGAGGACGGAGATGAGGAGAAGGAGTGGAAGAAGCGAGTGAGAGAGTGGCAAGACTGGTTCAGCGAGACATTTCTTTTTATCTAGGAAAAAGTGCGAATGAGAGAATGGAAAGAGAAAAAAGAGCCCATAGCGCTGCAGCCAGCAGTGTTGTGGGCTTTTTTTTATGACAATTATTAGAACGAGGTCACGTGACATAGACCAGGAAAGTCTTGGCGGGGGAAAAAATTGAATTTTTATCGCACTTAGGAGGAGAGCACAGAGAGCAGCGAAAAGAGAAAAGAAAGATGAACAGCATTAAGAAGGGAAAGAACAAGGGACAGAGTGAAATTGAAATTGATGAAAGGTTCTCGAGTCCAATAGGATGGGTAGATCCGATGGAAGTGCCACTAGGGAAAATAATAAACCATTTCCAGACGGTACTTGATGATGATGATGATCCAGTGTGGAGATTGATGAAAAGGTTATCAGAGGAGGTATTAAAGAAGAAACTAGGAGATCCGGGAAAGGAGACACTAGGATCGGAAAATGAGACGTATCAAGTGACATATGACAAAAAGACGGGAAACACAAGTGGGAATACAGAGGAATATATATATATGAAAATTCAAGGATATATCCAGGAGCCATGACCAAAGAGGAAATATGGAGATGGCGATGGAACTGAGTGAGTAAAGTAAAGAAAACTAAGAGAAAGCCCATAGCGCTGCAGCCAGCAGTGTTGTGGGCTTTTTTTATGCCGGTTTTTAGAACGAGGTCACGTGACTTCGGGTGGTATGTCGGGATGGGCGAGGGGGCACAGAAGAAAAAGAAAAAAAAAGTATATCATAAAAGAAGACATAAGTGAAGAACTTTTATTAAACAATATCGATAGTTATTATGACATGCATAAATGTTTCAAAGGGAAATTTGTATATACTTCCACCAAAAAAAGAACATCGTACACACATCAATGGTGGTACTACGACAATTCTGATGGTATGTGGAAAAAAGATGTCAATAAATTAAAAGTGACTATTTTCTTGAATAATATTTTTCCAACTGTTTATATCCATTTAAAAGACAAATACAATGATGGTCCTGAAATTGTTAAAAAAATAAATGACAGATTAAATGAACTAAAACCTCTTGTCAAACGAGATATTATAGGTAATGCACAAAATAGCATGGTTCAAGGAGGATTTTGGAGAACGATTGGATTCAAACTCTGAGTTCATTCCTTTTAAAAATGGAACATATCATCTTGAAGAAAAATGTTTCAAACCTTTCAGTAAAGATGATTACTGTTCAAAAAGATTAAGTTACGATTATGATGAAAATATTAATACAACTAGATTTGAAAAAATTTTTAAAGGAAATTGTTCCTGACAGAACATTCGTGAATACTTGAAAAAATCTATGAGTCATGCTCTCTACCACACTGTTCAAAGTATTGTTTTATTTGAGTGGACCTGGTGGTAAGAAACTTGTAGATCTAATGATTAAAGCATTTGAATTCAGTTCATATGAACTACTAGGTGATGAAATCATTAAAGCTGATAGAAACTACCCTCGTCCTAACGATCACTTGTTTTATCTCAAAAAGAAGAAATTTGCGTACATGACAATGTCTCCATATCATATGGCTAGTGGTACTATTCAGAGATATTTGAACTTGATAAGTGATAAAAGTATTCCTTTAACTCTTCCACGTAAAGGTGATGTCACTATTAAAGTGCATTCAAAAGTGTTTGTGTTATGTGACACTTTACCAGAATTATACTTTAATCGACGTGCAAAAAGCTATACACACAAATGATTCTGAACTAGACTTAGATTCAGATTACTATATAAAAGCTTTAATGAAATTATGATTCAATACTATCATAAGAATGTTAAAGAGCCTGAATCAGTCAACCGAGAAGCTCCATTTAATAGACCTCGAGTTTAAGTTGGGTGAGTGCGGCGTGTGGAGTGTAAGTGTGTGCAGAACAAAATGTACAATGGATTGCAAGTCAAACGACGAAATGTGATTGATTATGTTAGTTAAAGTTCTAACCGATATTTATGGTCGGAAATATATATGAGAATTCTATAAACAATTACGACCATAATGGTATCTAAGAATAAAACTGTTAAATACAGTCGAGAAGATGTGGTAGTTGTTGATGAGGAAGTCTCATGTACAGTTATGGTTGAAAAAAACACATGCTTTTTATAAACAATTACGAAGGTGTATAAAAATCGAATGCTTTAAATACAGTCGAGAAGTTTGGTAGTTGTTGATCAGGATATTGTTGTTGTTGCTTTTTGCGGTTATGATAGCGAGAGGACATCTCCCGAATTTTATCAGGGCGTTTTATGGCATAGAGGAGATGATGGACAGTATTTGGATTTCAGATTTTAAATGGGCGAATTCTTCATTGATAGCAAGATAAAGTCGTATAAAATCTGTTTTTGAAAGTGTTTTTACGTGTTCTTTAAGAGGATATGAGTCCATATTTATTACATAATAGCGAGAAGAAATTGTTTTAAATAAAAGCGCGTAAAAAGTGAATTTTATTTCTCATACATAAAGTAAAGGAGAAAAACAATATGAGAAACATGGAAGAAACAAAAGAAATCATAGACATAGCAGAAAAAAATAATTGGGTATATTTTGGAGTGAACATTGAGAAAAAAATAATAATACAAAAAGGCCCACTGGATTTCCCAATAATTGGACAAAAATTACAACACCAATCTATGATAATCAACCAAATATAGCAATTTTAACCGGAAACAAAACCAATATACTTGTGTTGACCTTGATAACAAAGATGATGAATATAGTGCAAAAAAGTGGTATGAACAAAACATAAAACCGCTGTCAGAAGAAGATACATTTATGACACAAACATTTTCAGGTGGACACCATATTTACTTTCAACATCCAGTATGTGACTTTCCAAGTTATGTAAACGTAAAATATCACATAGATATTCTGGCAAATGAGAAATGCTGTTTTGAAGGACAAGGTTACAAAATTATAAAGAATAAACCATTACGAAAATTGTCAATTGAAGAAATAAATAAATTAAAGAGTCTTTCACCAAATAATAATAATGTTAAAAAAGACACAGATGCTATTTCTGAGGCTGGAACACTTGTAAATGAAAGTAATAAAATATACTTGGCCAATGAAGAAGAGGGTCATATTAAAGATCTGCTTGGAGAAAAGTTTGATATAGCAGAAGATGATATTGAAAAAATGTTTTTGGATGAAAACAAGAATATTATAATTATACCAACCAAAATCAAACGATGCTTTTATTAAAGGAATATCAAAACCATATGATCACAACAGTCAACATCAGTACTTCACATTAACAAAATCACACTTGAGAAGAAAATGTCATGACACTTCCTGTGAAAAAGAGGGAATGGAATATAGAGAGATAAAATATGAAGACTTTTCATCAAGTGTTAAAAGGATTGTGGACAAGAAATGGAAAGAAGAAGAAAAAACGGAGATCAAAAGAAACAGTCTATCAAATGCTTACAAGCTATGTACAAGAACGTGCACAAGCGGAACATTTAAGAAGGATTGAATCAACTGGAGTTGTTTACAAAAAGATGAGAGAATATGCATTTGTCCTGCATTATGAGAGTCCAGGAAAGTTTTTAAACGACATATTCATAGACATAGATCTATGGAGAAGTCGTCCAGGAAACTACAAAGATTTGTGTGAATACATGATCAAATATTCTGACAATAAATTTCCATACTTGATACGAGACAACAAATGGTACGGATTCAAAAATGGAATATATAATGTTGATACGTGTGAATTTGTGGAAATGATAGAAAATAGTGATGATGAAATAGAAAAATGTAAAAGATATTTAGGAAATAAAGTAGTAAAGAAATATTTTGATGCAAACTTTGATCTAGACATGACTACAGAAAACTTGGACAAAATATTAAAATACCAATTTAGTGATGAAGTGATTGAATTCATATACGTCATGATTGGAAGGATGTTTGGAATAAAAGATGAATGGGATGTAATGTTATATTTATATGGAGAAAGTGGTTGTGGAAAAAGTGTGATAATAAATGTAATATGAGAGTTTTTTGACAATGTTGGTAACATTAATGAGTCATTTGAATCAACATTTGGATTGGGTTATCTAATGGATAAAGATGTGGTCCTTAGTGACGATTTACCAAAAAACATACACAAATTTGTGCCACAACAAACGTTTCAATCAATGATATCAGGAGGAGGAGGGTCTTAGGCCCGCTGCGCGCTCCCCTCACGACGCTGCACGCCGCGCTGACGGAAGTCGCGGACGCCTTGACCGGGGACGCCGACATCCCTGGTCGCCGGCCGATCGCTATACTGCAGCCGGACAGCTGGCACATGACGTTGTTCTCTGGCGTCCTGGACCAAGAGCGCGGGCCTTCGTCAGGTGGGAACGGCGACGGCGTGCTCTGACCGTCGGACACGAGGTGGGAGTTACCGCTGTCGGAGGTGACGGCGCAGTTTGCGGGCAGACTAAGTGGCTTTGACATGAACGTGACGATGCCGGTGCGGATGGCCGTCGCGGGCCCGCAAGCGGGACGGCATCGCTCTGCGGCTCGCAGCTGCTGACGAAAGGACGGACAGTGGTCTGCGGCGGCTGCGCGATGGCCTTGCGGATCTGCTGGCGCTGCGCGGGGCTGGGCACGCGACGTACGAGTTCCATCTGTCGCTCACGTACGTCGTGCTGAACCTTTCTGAGGATCAGAAGCGAAAGGTGGAGGCGACTGTGGACAGGTTCCTCCCTTTGACGACGCGTTTGAGATTGGTCCTCCTGCTTTCTGCGTCTTTGACGACATGTCCGAGTTCAGACCGTCCGTCGTTATGAAGAGCAGCAATGCGATGTGATTGCTGCGCTTCTGCCTCTCTCTCTCCCTCTCTCTTTCACGCACATAACATATGCTGTACAAGCGTTTGATCAGCGAACTAGTTTTGAAATGAAAGACTCATAGCGTCCGTATTCCCACTTCTGTCTGGTCAAAAATCTTTCTGTTTAACAATGGAGGATCAGCAGTTCTGCATCTATTTGCACCCGCTTAGTTGGATGCAATTTTATTCGGTCCATCCAAAAGATACGGAATCAACCTTCTCATCGTGATGCTCCTGTCTGACGCAGGCATGGTTCGGAGCAATGTCCAGCACTTCAAAAACGGTAGCCACGAGCAACCCCACGCAGTCTTTGTTGCTCTGTGAATTGTGGATGGGAGCTTGACTTTGTGTATATATATATTTATGACGGCGGACCAGCTGTCTTGTTTGTGGCCGAAATAAAAACAAAATGGAACTTACGACAACCGAAAGCCGGGCCGCGTCTAACGTCTGCGCATCTCACCAATGTCCAGCGACGACTCGCGACATTCCTTCTTTGCAAGGGGTTTGTTTCATAAAATAGAAAGCGATGGACAGAACTCCAGGAGATACCCCGCGGCAGTAAAAGCGCCAAAATTGAGATCAGAAACCGCCCCCGGACGAAGGGTTGAACTCCGATCTCCACCAGGCTTTAGCCACTAAGCAACACACCCAAACTGGTACGTCGGGAATCGAACCCGAGTATTGGCGGCGTCCTACCATTAGACTACCCAGGGCAGGTTTATTCCAAACAAAGTTTTAATTTGACGGATTAAAGCGCAGTCATTTAGTCAGGCTGCACGACGTGCGCGGTCTTGGCAATCTGTCAGCGATGGCATGTCCTTCTGAAGGCACCCCGCATCCAGCAAAGAATTACTTCTTTTTCTTCCTCTTCGTCTATGATTGCGTCCCGGACCCAAAGGCCTGCCCCCGTACTTGAAACGACAGCGCAGAAGATATTTATCACGGTGCACAAACCACCCCACCCTCCAATCGATACAGATGTATAAAAGACGCGTCCCCGGACAGGGACCCCTAACCCACCAATTGAATAATCGTCCGGAGGACGATCGCGTTAACCACTCCGCAACAAAGCCCGAGGGCTTCGGTGGGATTCGAACCCACGCGTTCTGAGGTGGCGTCTTGCCATTAGACGACCCGGGACTGGCTAAAACTCTGTCAAAAAAAATTTTTATCTCAAGTTTCAAAGGTTAGGGTCAAGCGAGGACGAAAAACTTGTTGCCAATACTTCTTTCGCCACTGTGGCTTTCGCGGAGCAGAGAGGCAGAAATAGTGACGCTCATCCCCGGGCGAAGGATTGATCTCCGATTTCCGCCATTAACGCCTACAACTCATAATACTCATAATAACTAGGAATTGAACCAACGTCAAGTTACCTCCATCAGGACGCGCCCACTGTCTGAGCATTTCACCGAATCACCAGCGTCCAATGACGACTTGCGTGCATGCAGATCGCGATGTTCCTTCTCTGCACAGGCTCTTTTAAGGAACAGCAATCTGTTGACAGAACCCCAAGGAGCCCAGTCACTAAAGGTAAATCTGTAAAAGCCAGAAAAAAGCGATCCCCGGACGAAGGATTGATCTCCACCAGGCTTTGACCACTAAGCAACACACCCAAGCGGGTACGTTGGGAATCGAAGTCAGCTCGTCGTCCATCGGTTTGACGTTGACCACCGCGCTGAGCATTATCGATATTGTCGGCGGACTGGTTCAAAATTACGCCATGCTGGAATCGGAGGTGGGGGAGGTGTTGGTTAAAATTCTTTTCTTCTAACCAAACGGCTGTCGCACACCTGCCGCTCTTCCCCGATAACCACCTGGAAATGAACAAAAGATGAACTCGGTGGAACGCCTCGAGTATTACTGCACCGAGAACCCAAACGGGGCTGCGAGAGCGCTTCCAACGGACCCAGACCAGTCATGGCCCTCTGCAGGTGAATGGTCCTGTCGGGCCTTGAGGTGCGGTACCCAAGTCGCCCCGACCACGCCGTCCTCAAGAATATTTCCATCAATGTACGAGCTGGCGAAAAGGTGACAGAACCCCCCCTGCCCGACCCACCACGTCCCCTTCCACGCACACACATTGCACACCCTTTCTTCCCCACGGACCCTCACATCCCTCGTGATCCTCGTCTCCTTACCCTTACTATTACTTTATCACAGATTGGCGTCGTCGGCCGCACGGGCTCGGGCAAGTCGACACTCCTCTCGGCAGTCTTCCGCCTGACGGAGCCGACCTCAGGCGTCATCTCCATCGACGGCCGCCCGACGACCGAGTTGGGCCTCGCGACGCTGCGCTCGCGGCTGCAGATCATCACGCAGGAGCCCATCCTGTTCGCCGGCACGGTCCGCTTCAACCTCGACATCGAGGAGCGCTGCGCGGACGCTGAGATCTGGGCCGCGCTCGACGCCGCAGGGTTGAAGGACGCCGTGGTGGAGATGCCGGGGAAGCTGGATGCGATGGTCGAGGAGGGCGGGAGCAACCTGTCGGTCGGGCAGAGGCAGCTGATGTGCTTGTGTCGGGCAATGTAAGAGGGGAGCTGGGCGGGTGGTTCTGAAAACTCTGTCCGCCGTCCCCTTGTCGTTGGGTTATTTCATTTCAGGTCTGTCTGACGTTCACAACACTTCCAACCCGAAACCCCGCCCACCCCACAGCCTCAAAAAGTCCAAACTCCTCTTCCTCGACGAAGCGACGGCCTCCGTCGACGCGGCAGCCGACGCGCAGCTGCAGGCGGCGATCCGCACGCACTTTGCACACGCCACGGTCGTCTCCGTCGTGCACCGGCTCCACAGTGTGGCGGGCTTTGACCGCGTGTTCGTGCTGGACGGCGGGCGCGTCGCCGAGTTTGACACGCCAGCCGCGCTGCTGGATAAACCCAAGGACGCCGAGGGGGCCGGAGGAGTGTTTCGGAAGTAAGGAGAACTTTGCGGCGCTGAGGGACGCCACGAGGAAGGGATATCGCGTCAAGGAGGAGTGAAGTAAGGTGAATAGTGTTGGTGCACCGGGCACAGGGTAACGCTTTAATTGAAATCGACTTCTTTTTTTTTTTTTTTTTTCGTAAGGCCCAGTATGCAAGTTCCTGTTCCTTCCACGACCCCTCTCCCCTTCCCGCCAGCCCCTCTGCGGCTGGAACAATAAAAAAATTAAAAAAAAAAAGACTCCCCCCCTCATCAGAATTATGTTTGTCATGTGCAGTACTACAATAAAATGTGTACGAACGAAAGGAAACAAAACAAGCTTCCCGCACAAACATGTACATGTACGTGCGTGCTCTTGATTTGATAAATAAAGCTGTTCGCTCAAGTGTGGATCGCAACGCAATGGAAAACTCACCAACCTGGAAAAAAAAGGAAAGGAAAAAAAAAGAGAAATTTTCGTCTGACAAGGTGAGAGGAGCCAGGCATCGGGCAACGCACGCACAGCCCTTGCCCACCGTGCCTTCCCCCCCTTTCCCCCACCCTTTGGAGGATAGCCGCCACCACCACCGACGGTCTGGACACATGGAGGCTCAGATGGATCGGGCTACGCTGGATCGCATCCTTCCCGAATCATGACCTTCCCCATCACAGACTCGGCCCGCCAGGTTGGCGATGCTGGATCGGACAAAAGACCCCATTGCTCGATCGAATAGATGTTCTGGGACACGAATGACGAGTGAGTCACCTCCATTGCTGTTTAGATAAGAAGTAACTGAGCAGTGGACCGCACCGCTTCACACCCCCTCATCCCAGCACTCCCTATAATCCCCCTCTCCTCAAAAGTGTCGAGATTTCGCAACTGTATGATCCACGATTAACCGTGGTAAGCAATACCTGGGAAGGGGGGGGCGATTGACTGATATTGACTGATGAAATTTCCGACCACTTCTTTGTTGTCACGTATTTGTAACCATCCAACGCCTCAACAGTCTCCACTGAGTATCTAGTCTCCATCGACATTTTCTTGACCATCTTTTTGCACTAATCACAGGACAAGTTGACCAATGAATCCACTTAATAAGCGCTCTACTCCCAAATTCCTGAGCCTCCCCTACACTCTCCCCACTAAGCATTAGTTTACCCTCCCAAATCTAACACTCATGTCCTCTTTGCAGAACCACTTATCACAGAGTACGCTTTCAGAGAATAATGGCCAGCCGAGCAACTGCATGGACTGTGACCTTTGTGCATGATGGCCTTGGAAGGAAGGTCCGCATTCCGGTGACCACTGACTTTCGTGGGCTGCATCAGCTTGTTTGTGCCAAATTCCAGATCTGTTTTGCCATTCAGTTGGTGTATGTGGACTCTGCCACAAACGATGCAATTGTCCTTGATGAGGACGATGATCTACCCAGTCTGCTTTCTCAGAATTTCAAGTGGAAAGTAAGAACCTTTGTGTATTGGCTGCACTTCTTTCTTTGTTGCAACTTCTATTTGTTCTCACAATTGTGCAGGTGGTTGGTGCAGTGAACTCCAGCGCCACTGGAACCGCTTCTGCTGCTGCTGCTGCTGTCACAACCAATATGGGAGTGGTGGCTGCTCCCTCTGCAGCATCTGGTGGCAGCTTCGCTGCTGCTGCTGCTGCAGATGACAGTTATGACAAGAGTCTTGGAAATAAGAAAGGTGAGAATTGTAATTCAGTTGGTTGCCTCAATCTCGTTTCCCTAATTCTTTTGTTCGCTTGCAGAGAAATGGATTGAGCTGATTCCAGATGAATGGCAATGCAAAGCCAAAGTTCAAAAGCACCCATTTTTCATTAGGTATCAGGTTCATTTTGCTTCTTGCTGTCCCTCCCTCTAATGTCACTGCCAGCTACCGGCAGGCTTCTGAGACAGTCTTTGCTGGAAAACTTTTTGACAAAATGATGTCTTCCCTCTTGAAAGCTTATACTGGATCTGTCCTCACTGAGGAGTCCAGGCTGAATGGAAGACATCCTTTTTTGGATGCCGAGTGCCTTTCCTTTGGTGAAGAATGGGGAATCAACTTCATGTCTGGACTGTTTCACTCCTCAGTTATCGTTCTGCTGTGTTCTGATGCAAGTATGGAGAGAATGCGGGAGGCTGACAAGAAGCCAGACAACTGCTTGCTGGAAGTGAGATCCTTGTTCCCTCATCCTCTACTCCACTAACACACAACTCTAGTGGGAGCTTGCACTCCAGATGAAGAAAGAAAGAGGCCATGATATCCTGCCTGTTCTTCTTTCAAGCAGGCAAGGAGCAACCCTGGAGAATGGCAAGACGGCACAGGTCTTGGTGGACTTCAGCAGCGTTGATGTCACAAAGTTTCCTGATCTCCCTCACGCTCACCCTCTGAGTCCTGGCCTCCAATCTGTGTCTCAAACAGTCAAGATGATTCTAGACCTCAATGGGCCAAAGGTTAATCCAGAGAGCGATGTGATGAAGTAAGTGTAAACACTCCTCCCAATTTATATTTCTTCACCTGACATTGATCATCCTATGAACCTTCACAGAATTGTGACTGAAGCCAGAGAAGTGTACAGCCGCCGCAAGGCTGATTTGAAGACTCCAATCCCCAGTCCAGATATTTCACTTTCCAGATCCAGCTTGGCCGAATTGGAGAAATGGTTGACTCCGCTCTCTGACGTGATGGATATTGAGAGGGAGGCTCTCCTGAAGGACGTCCTTCCTGGATCAAGGCAGTGGCTGTTGAAGAAAGTTTTTCAGTTCTTGTCTCCAGATAATCCTGCAGCAGCCAACCCCAACAGGGTGATGTGGTTGAAAGGTGTTGCTGGTGTTGGCAAGTCTGTAATGGCTGCCATCATCTCCAGGGAGTTGCAAGCCCAGGGCATGCTGGGTGGCCTGTTCTTCTGCAAGCATGATGACGATCGTCACAGCAGTGCAAGCAACCTGGTCCTGACTTTGGTGTTTGGTCTTGCAAAGTTCAGTTATCAATTTGGAGAGATCCTGCTTCAAGTCAAGCAAGACAATCCAGATATTCTGTCCAAATCCGTATATGAGATGATGAAAGTTTTGCTTGTTCGGCCATTGGAGAGGGTCATTGCTGCCAGAAAGCTGGATACACTGGTGGTACTGGTTGTCGATGCCCTTGATGAATGCAGTGTTATTGGGAAGAGGAATGAGATTCTTTCAGTATTTCAAGAGCTGAACAGGCTGCTCCCTGATAACGTGAAGATGCTGGTGACTGGGCGCCCTGAAGTAGATATTGTGAAAGCCTTTGAGAAGATTCCATTTGAGGAGATTGAGCCAACGGCAGGGGAGAACACTCAGGACCAGATTGAGTTCACAAGAGATTTCCTCAGGTCTTCAAATGCTGAGCAATCTGTTGTTGATGAGGGATCTGAGATTCTGGTGTCAAAGTCTGCTGGAATATTTGTCTGGCTTGTGACTGCTTGCACTTATTTGCGGAAATTAGAGACTGAAGAAATCACTCTTAAGCAAATTGAAAACCTTCCTGACGGTGACAAGATGGATGGCAGCATTGACTCGATGTATGACAGAATATTCAATGGCATCCTCCAATCTATCAGAGCGAGCAATTTGGAAACTCTTCTTCCTGCTGTGTTGTCCACCATTGTTCTTGCCTATGAACCTCTGACTGCTGCTGCAGTCGTATCTCTGCTGGACATGGAGGAACCTGAAAGTGTGATGAGGTGCATCCGCCTGCTTGGTCCCATCCTTGTGCTTGATGGTTCCACCAAGAAGATTAGGATTTTCCACAAGTCTGTCAAGGACTACCTGACAACTCCAGAAAGATGCAAGCTGTCTGTTCAGATTGACCTGAAAAGTAACCACTCTGAACTTGCAAGCGTGTGCATCAGTGCAATGAACAAAAATCTGAAATTTAATATGTGTGACCTGCCATTCTCTGATTTCCACTCTGAGATCCCTGATTTTGATGAGAAAATGGAGAAGGGAGTCCCAGAGCATGTCAGATATGCAGTGAAGTACTTCTGGGAGCATTGCTTTGATTCCTCAGTGGAAACTACAAGCCAGACCTATGACAAGGAGGAGAACTTGAAGAAACCTACAGATGCAACCTCCCCCATACAAGGCACAAAGGTCAAAGATACCAAGTCCATTTCCAGCTCCTTCAAGAGGAAGAACTGGGCAAAACATGAGGCCCAACTGAGTGCTGAGTTGAAGGAAGGTTCAGTCAAGGGTGCTGCCCCTGTGTCTGTGACTTCCATCAGCAAATTACTTCAGATTGACGAGACACTGTTGGCTGAATTAGAAGCACTTCTTGTGCAACACGGACATCATTACCTTGAAGCATGCAGTTTGATTGATTCACTTAATTTGGTGATTCCAGCCATGACCAAGCTCCAGACTCTGTTCACTATTCCAGAAAAGAAACAATTGCACACCCTAATGAAAGACGTAAAAAGGGTTGTGCGAAGGTTTCTCATTCCACTCAAGGCATCTGGGTTGCAAGTTTACTTCACAGCTGTACCCTTCTCCCCAAGTGACTCTGAATTTTTTAAAACATTTGTTCAGAATGTACCTGAAAGTGTGTCATGCCCTAAAGTTGTAAAAGGGCAACCAAAATCGTGGCCTCCTTGTTTAAATATTCTGGAGGGACACTCAAACGGTGTCTACTCTGCAGCATTCAGTGCTGATGGGCAGTTTGTTGTGTCAGGAAGTGATGACAAGACAGTCAGGATTTGGGATGCTTCCACTGGCCAGGAGCTGCATAAGCTGGAAGGGCACTCCGGTGGTGTCGACTCTGTAGCATTCAGTCCTGATGGGCAGTTTGTTGTGTCTGGAAGTTCTGATGAAACAGTCAGGATTTGGAATACTTCCACTGGCCAGGAGCTCCATAAGATGGAGGGACACTCTGGTATTGTCAACTCTGCAGCATTCAGTCCTGATGGGCAGTTTGTTGTGTCTGGAAGTTGGGACAAGACAGTCAGGATTTGGAGTGCTTCCACTGGCCAGGAGCTGCATAAGCTGGAGGGACACTCTGGTGGTGTCGACTCTGTAGCATTCAGTCCTGATGGGCAGTTTGTTGTGTCTGGAAGTTCTGACAAGACAATCAGGATTTGGAATGCTTCCACTGGGCAGGAGCTGCATAAGCTGGAGGGACACTCTTATGCTGTCTACTCTGCAGCATTCAGTCCTGATGGGCAGTTTGTCGTGTCTGGAAGTTGGGACTGGACAGTCAGGATTTGGAATGCTTCCACTGCCCACGAGCTCCATAAGCTGGAGGGACACTCTGCTATTGTCAACTCTGCAGCATTCAGTCCTGATGGACAGTTTGTTGTGTCTGGAAGTTGGGACAACACAGTCAGGATTTGGAATGCTTCCACTGGCCAGGAGCTGCATAAGCTGGAGGGACACTCTGATAGTATCAACTCTGCAGAATTCAGTCCTGATGGGCAGTTTGTTGTGTCTGGAAGTTCTGACAAGACAGTCAGGATTTGGAATGCTTCCACCGGGCAGGAGCTGCATAAGCTGGACGGACACTATTATGCTGTCTACTCTGCAGCACTCAGTCCTGATGGGCAGTTTATCGTGTCTGGAAGTTGGGACTGGACAGTCGCGATTTGGAATGCTTCCACTGCCCACGAGCTGCATGAGCTGGAGGGACATTCTGATAGTGTCAACTCTGCAGCATTCAGTCCTGATGGGCAGTTTGTTGTGTCTGGAAGTTGGGACAACACAGTCAGGATTTGGAGTGCTTCCACTGGCCAGGAGCTGCATAAGCTGGAGGGACACTCTGATGCTGTCTACTCTGCAGAATTCAGTCCTGATGGGCAGTTTGTTGTGTCTGGAAGTTCTGACAAGACAATCAGGATTTGGAATGCTTCCACTGCCCACGAGCTGCATAAGCTGGAGGGACATTCTGATAGTGTCAACTCTGCAGCATTCAGTCCTGATGGGCAGTTTGTTGTGTCTGGAAGTTGGGACAACACAGTCAGGATTTGGAATGCTTCCACTGGCCAGGAGCTGCATAAGCTGGAGGGACACTCTGGTGGTGTCGACTCTGTAGCATTCAGTCCTGATGGGCAGTTTGTTGTGTCTGGAAGTTCTGATGAAACAGTCAGGATTTGGAATACTTCCACTGGCCAGGAGCTCCATAAGATGGAGGGACACTCTGAAGGTGTCAACTCTGCAGCATTCAGTCCTGATGGGCAGTTTGTTGTGTCTGGAAGTTCTGACAAGACAATCAGGATTTGGAATGCTTCCACCGGACAGGAGCTGCATAAGCTGGAGGGACACTCTTATGCTGTCTACTCTGCAGCATTCAGTCCTGATGGGCAGTTTGTCGTGTCTGGAAGTTGGGACTGGACAGTCAGGATTTGGAATGCTTCCACTGCCCACGAGCTGCATGAGCTGCAGGGACATTCTGATAGTGTCAACTCTGCAGCATTCAGTCCTGATGGGCAGTTTGTTGTGTCTGGAAGTTCTGACGAGACAGTCAGGATTTGGAATGCTTCCACTGGCCAGGAGCTGCACAAGCTGGAGGGACACTCTGAAGGTGTCAACTCTGCAGCATTCAGTCCTGATGGGCAGTTTGTTGTGTCTGCAAGTTCTGACAAGACAGTCAGGATTTGGAATGCTTCCACTGGCCAGGAGCTGCATAAGCTGGAGGGACACTCCAATAGTGTCAGGTCTGCAGCATTCAGCTCTGATGGGCAGTTTGTTGTGTCTGCAGGTCTGGACAAGACAGTCAGGATTTGGAATGCTTCCACTGGCCAGGAGCTGCATAAGCTGGAGGTACACTCTAAAGTTGTCACATCTGCAGCATTCAGTCCTGATGGGCAATCTGTTGTGTCTAGAAGTCAGGACAAGACGGTCACGATTTGGAATGCTTCGACTGGCCAGAAGTTGCATGAGCTGGAGGGTTTTTCTGCATTCAGTGATGATGTCGCTCCCCCAAGCCAGTCACACAATTGTAGTGCATGGATTTGGACAGGAGAGCCGCTACAGAGTAAATCTGGGATAAAAAATGGTGTTTGGTTCACCTTTGATGCCGCAAAAGTCAGTTGCTGGCTTCCGCCTGAGTTACGTGGTTACTTTCAGCTCCTCTCAAGTCAAACTGCTTTCATTCTTGGTGAAGGCTTTTGTTCTGTCATAAAAGTTTGATCAGAAAATGGCTCTGTCTCTTTGATGTTCTGTTTCTCTGTATTTGTTGCTGTGGGCAATCTTGTTTTATGAAAGACAGTGTGTTTGAAGAAAATGAAAACGAATGAGTGGTCTGGTCAGGGAGAGATTGTCCAAAATTTGCATATCAACTGACTGAAAAACAACGAGTTTCAGCTAAACTGTCTTCCTAATTACAATCAGAAAAACTCTCTAATTTTTTGTCTTTGGTGCCCAATCAAAACTCGATGGAAAACATCCGAAAAGGAAGGAAGCCAATGCTCTGTCTCTCATTATCCCTGTCTCTCCTCTCTCTCTCTCTCACTCTCTCTCCTCTCTCTCTTCCTCTCTCCTCCCTCTCCCTCTCTCTTTCAGGCAGGGAAACGGACCTTCTCATCAGAGGCATCTGACAACTCGACGAAAGGATGAGACACTGTACAATCACACATGCCCACACCCCCTCCCCACACCCCACACACAGAGACCCTCTCTTCCTCTCTGCTCTCTTTCTCTCTCTATCTCTCTTGATCCATCAAGGGTGTCTCAAGGAAACAACCCAGCCTCTCTCTCTCAATCTCTATCTCTCTCTCAGACCCCCCAAGTTGCAATTTGTCGCCGCCAAAAGCCAGTTGTTTTTTCAATAAAACAAAAAAATTTGTTCCACCAGACAATTCCTTGTCTATTCAAGATCTGACGATATGCCTAATTCGCTGTGCCCACATTTGCATCAGCACATCCTCCCCATTCACAAAAAGTCATCATTGCATGTTACTTTCATCTGGAGTGCAGTTACAAGCTGCATTGCTTTTGCCTTTGTCTTGCACAAGGTTTGAGGGGTGGGGGTGGCATCCCAGTTGGATCAATTCACATGGATCTCTGCTTTTGCTTGAGCTTCCAGCAGCTATCCTCCTCCAAAATCTCTGAAGGATTGTTCCAAGAGAAAGCTTCTTCTCTGTGGTTCTACCAATGTAAGTTGTGCCATTTACTGATTTTGTGAGTGAGAAGCCGCTCTTGGAATCTGAGGTATTTATGAATTTTCAACAACAAGAGAAGATTGGACTGAGCTCATCATTTCAGTGCCAGTTGATTGATCATTTCTGTACCATTTTGATGAGCTCAATTATAACACTTTCCTGTCATTTTTGCGTTACCTTCCAAGGCCGCCACTGCGATTTTAATTCAAATCTCTTGTGAGGACGACAGGCTGTTGAGCCTGCGACCTCAAATAAAAAGAGTATACCCCGCTTTTTTTAACTGATAACTTGTGAGGATTATCAATTTGACTGGACCAAACAACGTTTCACAAAAGTGATTGGCTGGACCCCATTTCTTATTATTTTCATGGGTTATTATTGTCCCTCCAAACTGAACCACTGAGATTTGGACTGTCTCTTAGCCGTGGATATACGGCCTGATACAGAGGAGGACATATCCGAGATGATCTTCTACAACATGCACGACACATACCTTCACTTGGCACTGGGGAAAGCGCCAGGCTTCCTGGATGAGATTGTGACGCTCAGCACATACTGCAAGTGCCTGTTGACTGATTCCACTCGCTATATCACAGGTACGATGGCAGCTACTCTGATTGCGTCATATGCTCTCTCTCATGGACAGGTGATCGATTGGTCCAGCAACAGATACGCATCCAAGGTAGTGTCAGGAGCAAGGGTATTGCAGCCCAAGCGGGGATAGTACTCTGGCGTACTATTGATGGACTTTGCTTCTATGTATCCCACTATCATGGCTTCAGTCAACATATCCGCAGAGACAGTACATGATCTACTGAGTGAGATGCAGGGAACACATGTGTGTGTGTCTCTCTTTTTTTGTGGCTGTGAGTGACTGTCTTCCTCTTTGCACCAATCAGCTCTCCCCATCTCCTCCATCCTTCTTGGCAGCTGCTGCCAAGAAATGCTCCATGATTTTCTGAGCTGTCTTCCTTGTTTGATGGCTCAGCCCCATTGTTTGGTGACTCACTCCTCCTCTCTCTTCTTTATTGTTTTATTTATTGGCGACAGCCAGTCTGATTCGAGCGCAATGGATGGAGCCAGCGAGTTCAACAATGTGGAAGTCGATCAGAAACGCCATCGATTCCTCTGCCACTGGGGGCCTGCAGTGGTGGTTGGAAAGTGGATTGGGCGTTAACTGGAACCCAACTTTCTTCAAGGATTCCGTCAATGTAGAAGTTCTCGAATGGTGGGCATGAAGCGGACTGCTTGAGCAATGGCTGGTTCACCTCCCTGACAAAGAGCGAGTATTCAACAAGCAGCTGCGCAAGAAGGCGTTCACAATGAAGGAATTCAGCGCACAGCACTGGTGGTACATGCAAGTGATGAAGTGGAGTAGCTGATTGCAACAGGTGTGATTTGCGTGGAAAATGTTGGTCCAAAAGGAAAATATATGTAATATGCGAAAGAATCATACTTGGAAAATCTCAAAACCGAGTTGTCAGGTCCAGAACGACTTGTTGCACTTTTGTAGAAGTAAAGTTTCTGAAATCATGAGTACGAAAACTGTGAGATGAACGAGTGCTTAACATTTTATCGACGGGTGTAGAGCTGAAGCCCCATCTGGCGCTGCATATTCTCCATGTTGGTGTTGTCACTCCATAGATCAACGTTGCTGATGGGGGGCACCCTCGCGAGGGCATTGACCTACGGATCTCCGATCTCGAGCATGGCGCTCGCGAACACCTCGCCGTGGATAACCCTAACCCTCGTAAAAGTTTGACACGCAATCAAGAAGCGCGCGGCAGAGCCCCAGAGCGTTCTGGCGGTGCGCCACCGCCTCGGACACGCGCGCAAGGGCGTCCGCTCGCTCCCGCCAGCCAGCTGTACGGACGGTGGGGCCGGGGAGCGGCCCGATCGCCTACGAGGCGTCCAGACGCCCAAACACCGTACCGAGCCGCTTTGCAAGCGGCGCGTGCCGGCGCTCCTGCAGAAAGCAGAGGCGCACAACGTCTCGCGCGAGCAGGGCTGCGATGATCGGCGAGCCGAGCTCGTCGCCGACCCTGCCGGCACGCGGCATGAGGTGCTACTCCTGCCCGATGCGCTGCCAACCGGCGGCGAGGAGGTACAGCCAGACGTCGTGGATTACCAGGCGAACCGCTCCTGGAGCGTCATCAACTCGCCTATCGACAAAAAAAAAAAAAAAAATTAGAATTCTGGACACCTGTGGTCTTCACTTTCCCTAAGTGGGCAGCAGAGATATGTCTCGGCCTGTCCTCCGCCTCGCGGGGGTACGAAGTCCAAAGCCTGCGGGCCAAAAAGAAACAAGGGCTAGCGGGATATCCATGGCCTAGTTGGGTTTAGAGTTATGGTTACTCTGCTCCTTCCCCGAATTCTTTCTTGCTTGCCCTTCGGATGAGCCGTGGCCAGCCCGCTTTCTTCCCGCCCTCTTCAGGCGGGAGACTAGGCTGTTGCATTTGCATCTCGTATCTTGTCTTTTCAGCTTTTTCTTTGTTGGCACATCCTTAGTTGTCCAAGTCTCACTCTTCAGTCCACTTGTATGAGTCCTTTAACTTTCAAGTTGCAGATTCCTCGCCTTCAGGTTGGAGCAAAAACACGAGTGAAAAGTCAGAGTTATGTCCCGGGGAGTGACAGAGGAGCCTGATGAGTCGGAATGGGTTTGATTCTAACACAGATAGCGGTGCCTCAGTGGGAGATGGCTGAATATTCAGGTTCTACTGCCTCATCATTTGTTTCTTTTGTTTTTAGTTGTGTTGTATAACTAGGGTCGTGAGCTGTTGTCTGCTGCAAGTTTTCCCTTTCTGTGTTTCGGCTTTCTTTCCATATCTTGGCCCCTTCCTCTGACCTTTACATATGTGCCTTTCTGACCTCTTGGGCTTTCTTCTTTCCTTCATATGCATGGACTTTTTCACTTTCAAGTTGTAGATTCCTAACCTTCCGGGGTTGAAGCGAATATAGTGAAAAGTGAGGGTTTTGGCTGGTTGAAAACCGCGTGCTGAGTAAGTTTTGGAATATTCTGCTTTTTTCTCTTTATTCAATGGTTGCAAGCCTTATTTCGCCTCTGAAAGGAAGCCGCTCAAACTGGTGCAAACAGGGGTGTGAAGAGGCACTGACATCACGATTGTTTAGGGTTCAGCACGTACACATCTCCTACACGCGAGTCAAAAACTCGGCCTCCGTCTCGACCGCCTCCCTCGCCAACCTCCCCGCGATGCCTGGAAGGTTCAAGCCCAGCACGGGGTACTCGTGCGGCATGCCCTCGCCCACCACAACCCTCAGTCGGTCCGGGTCGGCGCCATCCTTTCCGGTGGTGGCGGCGCGGGCGGCGTCGATGAACCGCTCGATGGGCTCTGCGAGGGTCTCTGCGTCGCCGTAGACGATCAAGGTGCGCTTGGCCATGGGCGGCGGGTATTTTTCGGGGTCGGACAGGCCCGGCTCGACGGCGGCGAGCGGGGCGTCGGGGCCGTCGACGCGGGCGGCGCGGGAGTCGATGCCGCGCGGGAAGTAGTTTTGCAGACAGAGGCGGGAGAGGGGCGGCTCGATGTAGTCGAAAACGAAGCGGGAGCGCGGAATGGGCACCGTGGAGGCAGGGTCGACCCACGGGCTGATGAGGATGACCTTTTTCGGCGTGGGCTTCCCGTTGTTCTGCAGCCGGGCCACCAGCTGCAGTACGAGGAGGCCGCCGGCCGAGTCGCCGCCGACAAAGAGGTCTTCCACGCCGAGGACGTCCTTCAGCCAGTCGTACGCCTCCGCGACGGCGTCGATCTGTGCCGGGTGGGTGTGCTCCGGCGCGAGAGGGTACTCGACGGAGAAGACCGCGAGGCTCCTGCGGCGGTGTTCTGCTTGCTTATTGAATGCGGTAACGAGGTGGGCGTGGTGGAGCGCATACGACTTTGCTGTGCCAAAGTTCATGCCGCCGCCGTGGGCGAAGAGGAGGACGGCCTTGTTTGCGATTCCCGCCGGGGTGAAAGGCTGCCCGTTTGCTGGTTTCGTCACGCCGTTCTCGATCCACAGTCCGCGGACCTTCCCCTCCCTGGCCACGACCTCTACGGCGGCGTCGGATTGGAGCATGGCCTTTGCTTGAGACAGCTCGAGTGCGGATAGGGTGTCTGTGCCCGCTCGGAGGTGTTGGATTGTGCCAGTTTCTCCATTTGGCAGCCAGCGTAAGAAGGCGACGAGGGATTCGAGAGCGTGGGAGTGGTTCGGGTGGAGGTTGGGGGAGTGGGAGGCGGACAGGGCGGCGCGGCGGGCGCGCGTGAGCGCGGTGATGACGGGGAAGTAGGTTAGGGCGAGGGTGGTGGCGACTGGGGCGCTGCGGCGGTACCTGAAGGCGGTGGTGAGGGCGACGGCGAGGACGGCGGCGAGGACGAGAGAGAGGCGACTGTGGCTAATGCTGCTGCTGCTGCTGCTGCTACTGCCGACGATGCCGCCAAGAAAGGACAGCCACGACGACGCCGAAGGCGAAGGCGACGGCATTGAATGTTTTGGAGAGGAGCGAAGGGGTTTGGAAGGTCTTGTTTGGAACTCGTCAGACTCGGAGGCGGTCTCGTGCCCGACGTTGCACTTGCGTATTTATGCAAATCCGTATTATTAATGAACAGCGGAGTTTTCCGCGGTCCGGAAATCTTTTCGCAGCTCACGGGACCAAGCAGTGCAAACGTCGGAGTTTGACATGTCACCGAAAGGGACACAAGACGCATCGACAGGACCCTCCAAGAGGAGATACAACCCCAGAAGGTATGCAGCGCAAGCTTCCACACAGCACAGGTACAATTGGTCCTCCAGAGTAGAACGTGAGGGCTCGGCAGGCAGCCTTGCTCAGTACCGAGCGGTAGATTCAGTGCGCCGATATGAGTGCCTACGTGAGCCGTTGAGCCGCGCTCGCCCAAGCCGGCCGACCGGTCAGACGCCGACGAACAACTAACACATATTGGTCTCTTAGTTGATACTTTCCCCCCCGCTTCCCGCCCCGAGCTCCTTTGGCGTCGGCGTCGGCGGAGCCCACTTGGTGGGGACGGTTCGAATACGGATTCCCCTTTCCATTATTTACGGATTTGTGCGTGAAAAGCAAGAGTTCAAGCTCTGCTCTCTCTATCGTGGAAGCACACATGGTGTGAACATAAATATTCATAAATACAGGTCCAGACTGATTAGAAATCTAGACAAATTGCAATTCGCTGATTTCAAATCGGTTTTTTAGACGTGCGGCCAGTTGTACTTAATTGTCCAGGAAGCAACTCAAGACCGCTTCCCCCTGGCAACCACGTGCAGTGCAGCTTTGCCCCCTAAAAGATGACCACCAGCACTACGCCGACTGTCCTCAGCCCCATCCAGGTCGGCTCCCTCCGCCTGCGCAATCGAACTCTGATGGCCGCCCTGACCCGTATCCGCGCCGGACTGACCCATGTTCCGAACGACCTGATGCTCGAGTACTACGCGCAGCGGGCGTCCGCCGGCTTCATTCTCACCGAGGGCGCCATGATTGCTCCTCTGACGTCCGCGTTCGGCGGCGAGCCCGGGCTCTACACGGCCGAGCAGTTCGCGGCGTGGAAGAAGATCACCGACGCGGTGCACGCAAAGGGTGGGAAGATGGTGATGCAGATCTGGCACGGCGGCCGCGCGGTCCACCCGGACCACAATGACGGCGCAGGGACGGTCGCGCCGTCGGCGGTGGCGATCAAGAGTGACGTCCACACGCACAAGGGGAAGGTGCCGAACGTGGTGCCAAGGGAGCTGGGCGTTGAAGAGATACCGGCGCTCGTGCAGCTGTTCGGTACCGCTGCGAAGAACGCCGTCGAGATAGCTGGCTTTGATGGTGTCCAGATTCACGCCGCGAACGGATACCTGATTGACGAGTTTTTGAGGTGAGTGTGCCGTGTGTGTGGGTTTGCATCGTCCATATTTACTGGGAGAGGTGTTACTCATTACTTGCTCACAAGGGATGGGTCCAACAAGCGTGTGGACGCTTACGGCGGGTCCCTCGAGAATCGCACGCGCTTCTTGCGAGAAGTCGTCAAAGCCGTCGTAGACGCTGTCGGTGCTGACCGCGTGGGTATCAAGTTCTCTCCCATCAACAGCTACAACTCCATGATGGACAGCGACCCGGCGGCGCTCTGCGAAGCCGCCGCCAAGATTTGCCAGGAACACGACTTGGCGTTTGTGGAAGTGTGCCGGGCCGACTTTCTCGGCAAGCAACAAGCCATTGACGCGATCGGCATCTTCCGGAAGCACTTTAAGAACGTGCTGATCGGCAACGCGGGCTACACGGTGGAGGAAGCAAACGAGCAGATTGCAGTTGGCAAGATCGACGCTGTGACGTTCGGAAGCTTGTTTCTGGCCAACCCGGACTTGCCAGAGCGTTTTGCCAAGGGTGCGGCGTTGAACGCCCCGCGCTCAGACACTTTTTACGTTGGTGGAGCAAAGGGATACACTGACTATCCTTTTCTGGCGTGATCGTGCACGTGTGCAGAAGTTTTAGCTCTGCGGTCGTTCTGATTGCTTCGCAACGTTTTCAAATGGTACTTTCTGTTTATCGTAATTTCTGTTTTCTGTCCAAAGGTTGTGGCCCATCGTTTTCACCCAAAGTGTCCCAAAGGCGGGTCGGATCAAAATTGTGTTACCAGAGGTTTGATAGCAGAAAGCGGCGGGCGACAGCGTGAGTATTTGCAGTCGGCACAGTCGAGCGTTGCGCATCTGGCGATATCCACAACTATGTGACCACCACCAACGGCCGCCAAGAATGATGTACACGAAAGTATATGTGGAGAAAATCCAGCAATTTTACGCTTGCGGGGATGCATCGGGGGGCGACTACCCTTCTTTCCAGTTCGTAAACATCCTCCCACTTGCTCTCCCCACCTGATTTGGAAGCTCGACCCCCTCCACGCCTTTGAAGATTTTCTGATGGGTTTTATGTAATTGCCCTCTCCACAAGAAATTTTTTTCGTCAGATCTTCATACGCAATTGAGTCCAATCGATCACACTCTGCGTATTTGCTACATACATGCAAATCGCTACCGCATCTGACATGCTAGTTGTTGTCTCGCGCTCGCTGCTTGGGTGTGGGTTCCGGCCTTGTCTCCCTCTCGCTTCTCTCTCCTTCTTTCTGTCTCTGGCTCTCGCATTCCTCTGCGATCTGCCCGCCCGCGCGGGAGCGCCCGCCCTCCACCGATCCCTCCAACGCTCCCTCCACTGCCGCGTGTCCTTCTTCTGGTTTCCCACCTGACCGACCATATTGCATTTGATTCTTTACAAAAAAAAAAAAAACCAAAATTAAACAAAAGAAAACAAAAAAAAAAAACAGAGAAACACACTTGAAATGAAAAGACAGCGGAATTTCCCTCAAGCTTGGCTCTCAGCTCAACTTCGGCTCAGTTCGGCCCGCATCGAATCCGCACTGCAATCAATACGGCCTCGTGTTTTTTGCGCTGGGTTGGGGGTGACGAGTGAGGGGCGAGTCTCCCTCCGACGACGCCGCCGCGTTGTCTTTCCTCGCGGGTCGCGTGATTCACACACAAATCCTGCGAACTCCACGGCTTCTTGCGCCGGAGGGTCGACGAAAGATCGAAAACAGATCGAACGCATATAAAATTGTGCAACACAAGACACTTCTCCTCACAGCGCCAACACACAGCGTTAACAACACCGACACTAGATAGCTACACGTCGGCCTCTTTCGCGCAATAGACTGCAGCCTGCTTCCCTGCTTGCAGACAACACACCACATTATCGAAATACTCTAATACCCCGCCCTCGAGAGCAGCTACAATGGGTGCCATTCCCAGAAACCGGCTCATGTATGCCTACTTCGTCTGCATCTCCATTTCCTTGTGCATGTTCATGTACGGTTACGATGCATCAACCTTCAACGCAACCAACACGTCGCCGTCCTGGTAAGCCCAATTATACGCGCAAACCGCAAGCGCTCATTAACGAGACCCACCCCCCCACCTCCGCCGCATCGGTTGATAGGAACGCCGCCTTTGGCAACACGGTCGACTCAAAGGGCAAGCCCGCGGTCAGCTCGGACACTGTCGGTCTCGTCGGTGTCGGCTACTCGTGCGGTGCCGTGTTCACAGGCTTCTTCGTCGCGCCGATTCTTTCGGACAAGTTCGGCCGCCGGCTGCCCATGTTCATTGGCGCGATCCTCATCATCGGTTTCACGTTCCTGCAGACCTTTTCACCCACCTTTGCCATCCACGTGCTCGGGCGCACTGGTGTTGGTCTCGGCCAAGGCTTGATGCTTCCGTCGGGTCCCGTCTACATGGGCGAAATCGCGCCGGTCGAGATCCGCGGGACTATGATGTCGCTGTGGCAGCTGATGTACTCGGTCGGCGCCTTCTTCTCTTACCTGGTGGCGCTCTTCATGGGCTGGCACGCCGAACTCGGCGACTGGCAGTGGCGCATGGTGCTCATCCTCCAAGTCGTCGCGCCGGCGTTCTTCGTTTCACGGTTTGGATGGGGCCCGAGTCCCCTCGCTGGCTCATCTACAACGGCCGCAACGACGAGGCGCGCGCAGTGCTCGCAGGACTGCGCTCGGACGAAGACCTCGACCGCGAGCTGGAGGAGATCACCGAGTACATTTCGGCGGAGCGTGCAAATAACCCGGGCGCGTGGGCCGTGTACCAGATGCTGTTTACCAAGGCAAACATGCTCAAGCGGCTCGCGATGGCGCTCTTCATCAACTTTTCTCAGCAGACGACCGGGCAGAACTCGCTCAACTCGTACTCGTCCAAGATTTACAACAAGATCTTTAACAACCAGAACACCACCAACGTCATCAACGTGGTCAACTCAATCTGCGGCATCCTCTTCACGCTCAACTCGACCTTCTTCGTCGACCGCCTCGGCCGCATCACCATCCTCGTCATCGGTGCCCTCGGCATGGGCACCGCCATGCTTATCGTCTCGATCGTCGGCATCACAACAGAGGCGAACGGCTCGCTCTACCAGACGGGAACCGGCATTGGGCTCGTGTCCATGTTCTTCGTCTTCATCTTCTTCTACAAGCCGTCCTGGGGTGCGACGGTGTGGATCTACACCGGCGAGATCTTCCCAATGACCGTCCGTGCTCAGGCCGTCGGCATCGCGTCGCAGACGCAGAACGTTGCGTCCGTCGCCCTCAGCTACCTCTTCCCCGTGATGCTCAGCAACCTCGGGTGGAAGACGTTCTTTGTGTTTATGGCTTACAACTACTTTATCGCCGCGATCTGCTACTTTTTCTACCCCGAGACGAAGGGTATACGCTCGAGGACATGGACGCACTGTTCGATGGCAAGGCGCCACAAGTTGCCGTCGTCCAGGACGGTGACGAAAAGAAAGTCTGAAAAGAGCGCCTTGGCCGTTGTTGTGCGAAGTGTTTTATGGTTTTTTTCTACTTGGCCTAGTTCCTTAGTACTCAGATAGCCTCTTCAACCGTCGCTGATGCTTCCACTTTTGTGCCCTACACGTGATATCGGAAACCACTACAACCCCTTCGACAGACACACACACACCCACTCACACCCTCGCGTCCTCTGCCTTTGCTGTGCGAGAGTGTCCTTCACCCATCGCTGTCAACTGGATTGTTTCAAGTCTCTCTTGTTCCTTACCAGTATCCACTCTCGATGAAAAATACGTCTGTGTCAAGGGGCAACCATTTCGAAAGACCTTCTAAAATTTTGATTTTTTTTGCTACCAACGATTGCTCAATACCAAAAAGTCGCCGAAAATGAATTGACACTGCAGATATTGCTAACGAGAGAAACAGAAAAGAGAGCAGGGGTACATATGATTATTCAACAGCTGCAGGAAGGGACGCCCGAAGGCTAGCGAGACGTACGAGCAATTCCGTTGTACCGAAACTAGGGATGCGGCATCACGTGTATCCACTTTGCGTGCTGTTTCGAATCGAACCGGTTTTGAGTCCCAACAAAATGAAGAAAACAAAGGCAGAAGAAAAAAAAGGTGCGGAATGGGCACCAAATATTTGAGCAAAGAAGAAAAACGCGACGCGTCGAAGCGAATAGAGAGCTAAAAGGCTGATAATATTTTCCCAACGCTGTGTAAAACAACCACGGACGTGAATTCAAGGCCACGAAATTCGACTTCAGTACGCTGCAGAGCGAGGTCGCTGCGGGTCACTCGTGGATCGTCGAAATCGCCAAGTTGGAGGGATCGTTCTTCACGATGTTAAAAAGTTTGCCGAGGCCGTGCGGTCCAACAAAGCGCTGGTCACGGGCGGCGCAAGCACCCAAAGGAAGTCGGTGGCAAAAGAGTAGGAGAGCGAGTGCGCAGCGATGCGAACAAGACCAGAGTAAGGACAACGTCGCGATACAATAAAAAGGGCGTCGTCCCTGTGCGAAGAAATAAACCGAGTGTGAAAACCATTGCCCGGTCTACTAAAAATTGATAAATATCTTACATCGTATTGCAGAGACTTCCCCACCCTCGGTCGCCTCGTCCACTTTTTCTTAGCAGCATTCGCTCCTGACCTGCCTCTGCCCGCCGCACACGTCCAATGGCCCGCTGTGTGCCCTCAACAGCCTTCAGCGCCAAACCTGGTCAATCCTCCGCAACCTCCTTTACCCGACCCCAACCCCCTAACCCTTGGCTGCCCTGGCCGCCCTAGCCGCGGCGCGAATGCCCACCCCCGTAACAGTGGATCTTACACTTTTGTCTTTGCTGGGAGAGTTTCCTTCACCATCGCTTTCAATAGGATTGTTTCCAGTTTCTCTTGTTCCTTACCATTCTCCACCCTCTACGAAAGTGCGTTTGTGCCAAGGGGCAACGGGAACGAAAGACCCTCTTTCCACCGATCGCTGAATAACAAAAAGTCGCCAAAAGTGAACAAGTTGACACTGCAAATATATTGTTTGGGGGAGATAAAAGGAAAGGACAGGACCAACTTACTTTAAAACACTGCAGCTGCAGCGGAGGCGAGGAATCCAGCGACACTGAACTGAGGATGCGGCATCAGGCGTGCCCACTTCGCACGCCGTTTCGAGATCACATCGGCTTTCACTGAGTTGTCAAAATAAAAGTATGCCGCCAACCATTCATCCTCACAACGAGGGCAGCTGAAATACGTTGCCACGCTTTGGTTACAACAAAATGAAGTAAATAAATGAGGAAAAAAAAAGGAAGAAACGTCGAACGGGGAAGTCGCGACGCGTCGATGCGTGAAATCAGCTGTCAAAAAATTTCTAGCAGTTTTCATAGCGTCTGCAGATTGATCCAGACAAAATAATTCCCCGCCTTCCCTTCACCATAAGCCACGATGAGCTTCACAGGTTCGACGACCCCCGTGAGCGCGACTTCCTCCCCAACGTCGCCATTGGCACAAGGCCCCAAGCAGTCATGGTTTCGCCTTCCCCTGTTCTTGGTGATCGCGGCGGTGATTTTTGGCACCACGGCAATTGTAAGTGCAAAATGTTGGTTGTCTTCCCTATTCGTGCCGTAAGCGCGTGAAAAACGCCCGCTTTGCTGAAAGAGACGACTACAACGCGACAAGCGCGTCCATGTTGGGCCGTTGATTGATTACGCTAAAACATGAAACTCTTTATCTCTCAATTCGCCAGGTCGGCGGTGTCGTTGGCTACATGACCATCTCCCAGGCCAAAGCGACCGCTCTAACTATTGCTGAAGAAATTCAAATGGTGAGTTTGGGAATTTCGCCCTTCGCAGCCTCGTCGAATCCTGAAGAACTATATTCATTTTCGCAGTCGTTCATGGAGTCCGCCAACTCGACAGTCCGCACGATGCTAAGCACCACGATCGATCTGACTGCTCTCCAAGCATCAGACCTTGATATGATCGAGTAAGTTTGAGTGAGAATTGCAATCACGGACACTGATGGAAGTTAAAAAAAAATAATAATTAGCTTTGTCGCGAACGGACCCCCGTACAATTGGTTGGATCAATCCAAAGTGTAAGCAAGCGCGACAAAGTAGAAAGAAACTAACGGTTGTGCTTCGTGATTGATAGAGTTGGCCGCTTCTTTCAGCGATCCATCTTGTTTCCTTTTGTGGCGATCTCGGGCATGTACTTTGCTCCAAAAACCAATGGGTCTCAAGCATTTATGGCGGTGTCGCCGTCCTCGATGGAAATAGACAGACAGGACGACTCTTTAAATAATAGTTTATGGGTAAGGGCGATTTGCGAAGCACGATCCCTCCACCTACTCTTCGCCACTATTTTTCATCTGAACTTTCACTTCCGTTGTGATCAAGGGAACACCAATAATGAGTGCCAACGACGCAGGAAAGATTTCCTTTGCTCCTGTGCAGTTTCCCATACTGCCGCATATTTCGATCGGTCTTCCGCCTCTTGTGAATGGATTCTGGGTACCTGATCGAGCAATCGGTCCCAACAGCTTCATGCTTGCATTCAACATTCCGGTGTGGAAGGGACGTCTGCCATTGAAGGCCCCCACATCGGACCCGCCGGCCGCGGTATTCTTTTCCTTGCTGACGGTCCGCTCCCTGGACGAATACCTCCAAAAAATCCCGATGACCCCGAACGGAGTCCTCGCGCTCGTCCACGGCGACAGCGGCATGATGTATGGCGCCACCACCGCAAACATCTCGCAGGCATGGCCGAACCAGTACCCCCGCCATCGGCAACCCCAATGCGCTCGTGTCCGCCGCGGCTACAGAGATCGTGCGCCGCTACTCGACCCTTGACCCCGCGGTCAACGGCACTGCCGCGATCAGCGGCATCGCCGACAGGACAGGGAAAAAACTTTGAGTTCCCCTTCGCTGGCGACACGGTCTACTGCAGCACGGCGTGGATCGTCGACGCGCCATCGAACTTGGCGCTGTTGCTCGTCCTCGCGGTCCCGTCCAGCGACTTTTTGGGCCCAGTCAACGTCACGATCAGGAGCACTATCATCTTTGTCGCGCTGTTTTGCGTGTTTGCCCTCCTCCTCGGCGTGCTGCTGTCGTGGGCGCTGGTCGGGGCCGTTAAGGAGAGTGATCGTCTCGATCGAAAAGGTGAAATGAAAGATCCCACTGGATAATTAAGCACTGACAACCTGCACACACGCACTCTCTCTCTGTGTCTCCCTCGTCGTCTAACCACGCAATGGGAACCACATAAAAAAAAAAAAAAAATCATAATCACCCAACACACTCGAATTCTTCAAACCAGGCCACGAAATTCGACTTTAGCACGCTGCAGAGCGACGTCGCGGCGGGCCACTCGTGGATCGTTGAAATCGCCAAGCTGGAGGGATCGTTCTTTACGATGCTGAAAAAGTTTGCCGAGGCCGTGCGGTCCAACAAAGCGCTGGTCACGGGCGGCGCAACTACCCAGAGGAAGTCGATGGTAAAGGAGACAGTGTAAGAATAGAGGCGACTTCTGTTTAAAAAAAATAAAGAAACGAAGAAATATTTCTGAACGCGTCCCGTCTTTTGTCAAGTTTCTAACCTAAGACACGTAAAAATATTGATCGCTCAAATTGCGAAACTCGAGTTGTGTCGCGTTTTGGACTGCCAACTTCGGGAGGTCCGATTCAGTTCCATCGGAATGACGGTTTCAAGCGCACTCGGAAAATACAAACGCAGCCAAGTGGGAGCAAGGGCAGTAGCCCCCCAAGATCACGTCTGCAAAAATTCCAGACGTGAAAGAGCCGGCCACTTCATAAACAATATTTCAAACGCAGCCAACACAAAAATAATCGTCACAAGCATACGAGGGTGGTGTGAAGACGAATCTGCTTACAACTTTAAAAAATTAAGAACACGACTCCATCATTTTTCGTTCGTGATGTGCGATCGGTGGAGTGGAACGGATGTAAATATGAAGAAGAGAATTTGCTTCCTCCTGATAAGAGCCTTCAATCAAGCGCGCACGAGGGAACCCCCCTCAAACTCCCCTCCCCCCCCCCCCCCAACAAAGATAGAGGCCATCCACTCCCCTAAAAGTACCGCGTCGGCGCCGCGGCGGCTACGCTACGTCCACTGTCCGCCGCCGCCCAGTCTCCGGTCGCGCTCCACGCGGGCACCCGCGTTAAGCTGCCGGCGTCCGCAAAGGCGGCCCACGACGGCGAAGTGTGGGCCAGGTGGTGCGGCCGGGCGCGGTGTGCGTTGGGGTGGTAGTGCGCGGCACCGCCGCCGGGCGCAGCGTAAGGGAGTACTTGGAGTGGCGGGTACGGCGGGGGCGTCATTGCGGCGGATGGAAGTGCAAAGGGCGCGGCGGCGGGAGCGTGCGCGGCTGTTGGTGATGCGAGAGGAGCGAAGCTCGGCCGGCGTGGAGCGGGGTGCGATATGGCTGCATTTGTCGCGGAGGGGTTGGCGGCGTCGTATGGGATGTAGTGTACTTGGACTGTGTCCGGGTCGTGGTCTGGGTGGGGGCGCTTTGACTGCGATGCTGTTCGTGAAAGGGGAGGCGACGCACACGAGGATGAGGAGGAGGACGTGCAGCCCGAGCGGTATCGCGAAACGTGGTCGAGGTGGGCGCTTTTTTGGTGACTGTTTGTATGATGGTGGAGATTAGTCCGGGCAGATACTGTGAAGGATGCAGTGCCTGGGGAGCGTACCCATCGTGAGTCGCGGCAAAGACAAGGAAGCCGACAATCGGGAGCGCGAACAGCCAAAGCACGCAAAAAGTGTACTGCAGCCACATTGTTGAGTGGATTGTTGGACGCGCTGAGCACAAGGAGCTCCTCGTCAGTTGGCCGTTCCGAGGACGAGTTAGGCAGCGGGGACTCACCGATCCCGTAGGCCAAAGCCGTGCCCGCATACGCCAGCGACGCGGCCGTGTTTAGGTGCATCATCGCCGAGACCCACTCCGCCGACACTCTGAGCGTCTGAACTGTCTCCAGGTCCCCGCGCCTCGCGGCGGCAGCCGTTCCCACTGCGATGTGCGCGCAGAGGCGGGTGCCGCCGGCGATCGCCAGCACCGTAGTCACCACGATCATGCAGGTCCAATAAACGTAGTGGGCCTGCACGAGCCGCCCTGCCCGCTCGTTGTCACCGGCATCGGCCGCTGCGCCGGTCAGAATCGCCAACGCGAGCCCCCCGAATGAGGCACTGAAGGCAACTTGAG